>QKQZ01049638.1:23812-53533 GCA_003595255.1 Solenopsis fugax
GGGCTTGAGGAGGTCTCGGCAGGAAAGATGGCTACGATCGTAAATCTCTGCCTCGGCGCGGAACTGGTTATACAAAATAGGCTCCGCTCCCGGGAGTTATACCTGCCTACTCCGAATGCAAACTTCTTCACCGAACGCGCGCAAACCGCACGAATCCGCTCCCCGACTCGGCGCTCCAACGAGGACCGTTTCCACTGATACACGACCGTGCTCTCGATTCCCGCCGAGATATCTCCCGTTCCGCTTATCCTCGCCGATGCACAAGTACGTTGCCCGTCGTTCTCGAGTGACCCTCGAGAAATTGGGAGGGATCCGTTGCTTCACGAAGACTTCTTGCGACCGAGCTAACTCGCGATACGAATCAATTATTCGAAATACTTGAAACCTACTTCAATTTACTTCCAAGATATATGTATAAAAAAAAATCGTAGTCTCCCTAATATCAGCTCGTACAATTACATGTGCAAACGTATGTGCTCCGTGTACTTGGACGCATTTGTTCTACAGACAAAATATGGGAAAGCTGAGCTTGGATATACGACGGAAATAGCGAAGAAATATTATGGTTTCACAAAACGAAAGAGAAGCGTCTCCTCTCGCACTGATAAAACGACAAGTCACGGGCGATTAGCGGCGCCGTTCTAATAACACGAAAAATTCCAAGCTGAGCTATCGTGACAGTTATCTATTACGCCATATTGCTCGTCGACGAGGGTTAAAAATATACGCGAGGGAGGAACGCGGTGATGTAAAGGCGACGAGCCTTGTAAATAATCCGCGGCGCACGAGAGCGGTATCCCCTTGAAAGATTGGTGTCGGCTAGAGAAACGGCAATGGCAAGCGGAAAAACGCCGCGCCGGCGATTTCGTCGAAGAGATCCGTCCGTCGTCGTCGGAGTTCTTCCGCGTCGAGACGCGGTAAGAGAGACGCGAGTCCGAGCGCCGTGGCGCCAGCGTTCCAATTAGAGTGCGTCTTCGTGGCGCACGTATATACAGGGCCGCATTTAAGTGAGACCACGCTCGAGATCACGCGATCGATTGATAGATTAATTAACAATGATATACGTACACAGAAAAAAATTAGTATCAAATCAACAATTCATTGCTTCATATAAGTATAAGCAAGAATATAAAATCATCTTCTTGAAAAAATTTGATAATCTTAAACAGATATAATTTGCTTACATGAAGAAGCAAAATTTAAGATTATAAATTCTTTCAAAAAGATTTTATATTCTTGCTTATATATGAAATAATGAATTATTGATTTTATACTAATTTTTTTTCTGTGTATTTATTGCATTATAAAGAAAGTTCGATCACAGACGAATACTTCGATCTCGTATACTATTAAATATTGAAGAATCAAATTTAAATCAATTTTTTGATGTAAATAAGATTTTATTATTTTTAATTTCTGTGTGTAGAAATATTTATTATTTTAATACAAAATATGTAGTTAAAAGAACAACTTCTAATCTAATCATTTCTGTAATTAAATTGTTTAGTTTCAAAGTAAATAGTGTCCATATTAACGTATGCACCTAATAAATAATAAATTAAATTTGAGTCAAACTTAACATTTTTATAATTAATTTGTTCAACTTCATTGTTTTATTTAAATTAACAACGTATTAATCCGTACAGCACAAATTAGCAAAAACGTTGCAAAATATTGCAACAATGTTTCAACAATATTGCAGCAACGATAAAATGTTCGCTTCAGAAATATTGATACGTAATGTTGCAGCAACGTTAATACAATATTGCTGTAATGTTGCTGTAATATTATGTATCAATATTTCTAAAGACATTTTACCATTGTTTCAATGTTGCTAAAACAGTGCAGCAATATTTTATGATGTTTTTTTCTATGCTGTGAGAAGCAGGAGCAATAGCTATTTGGAAGAATGATTAAAAATAACTCAAATTGAGTAGACACTATGACTTTAACAGTGGACGAGAACGAGCTTTCATTAGTATTATAAATATAACTGCAAACCATTTAGAAACTGTCTTCATTCATTTCCAAGTAAATCAAGTATCATTTAGCGATTACGGACCTGTCGCATCTTTCGGAAAACTCGACTTCGCATAAGCATGAGGGCCTTTGTACAATCTTATATATAAATCCAGCGCTGCTCGTATACCGTTAAGCTCTTCTCACGACGACGCGGGAACGCGGCTCGTTCGTCGCGGACGAGACGTGGTGCCGATGATGAGAATCTAACGGGCGCTGCCGCCGCAGCTCCTCTAATCGCGACGAACATTAAGCCAGGCATTAGAAGCCACTTCGCGCGTCTCTTTGAGCTCTTCTTTGAACTCGCTGAATGGCGGAGGCGCGTGGATGATCGTAAATAAAGGCGTTTCGAGCGTTTTGATTCGAGCGGAACGTCAGGCATCATTTCCCGAACATAGAAGCTCGGTGGGAGTAATGGAGAAATGCTATGCTATGACAAAAAAATGAAGAATGACGGCCATTTTTAACTCGACAACTTCCCAGTGACATCCATAATGGAATTTAGATAACTCGAAACTCGTATAGACAATGCTAATGTTTAGAAGAATAAAACATAGGATATTTTCCTTTCTCAATTATCAATATTACTTCTTTGATTCTTAAGGATGTATTACACATTTTTACAAATGTGTTGTTACTTTGAATAAACGATATACAAATGAAAGCCATGTATAACATTCTATTTTTATTAAACAATATGTTTTTTTATAGTTTAATTATTTCATTTGTTATTTGTTATTGTTATAATAATAAATTTAAAAAATAATGACAAAAATCTCAATACTTTTTTTTGTCAACTCTCTTTGTACACGGGTGCAAAAAATCATATAAAAAAAGTTGTAAAAAATTGATTTGCAACAAAGTATAAAACTTTGAGTAACGCAAATTATACAGAAAGCAATTTGAAATATAAAAATGTATTCATTGAAAATATTTTATTTAATAAACACATAAAAGAAAAGTTAATGTCCAATTTTAAAAGTTAATGTGTTTAGAAAAATTAAAAAAATATCTTTTTTTAAATATTTTATTTATCATGTTAAAAAAAACTGTGTAATTGAATTGTGTAAAAAAATATCATGTAAAAAGAGATTGTACTTTAAGTATTCAAGATAATTTGCAAAATTTTACTGCAATTTTGAGTTTAGTTCTGTAAATAAATAAATAATTTTTTTTATTTACAAAACAATTTTTTCATCATAAAAACTTTACATAAATTATCTTGAATACTTAAAAGTACTTATGTAAACAATTTAGATCCTTATTACTATTTCTTAATACATTTCCATTTAGAGCACATTTTTACTTCTTATTAAAATAATTTTTGATAAAAAATTGCACAGTCAAATTTTTTATATTACTTTTAAATAATTTTTTCATAATTTTTTCATCATTTTGAAAATAGGTGTAATACATCCGTAATCAAATGCCACTCATATTTTCATCGAAATAGTTGTTCGTCGCAGAAATGCTTCAATTGGGAATTTATCGAACAGTCATCGAAACTGTCGAAGATCATTTCGAAGAGGATGAGATGCCCAAGAAAAAAATTCTTTCTCTAAGTTTTTTAACTGAAGTTTAGTTTTTGCTTCTTTGGATACAGTAATTCAATTATTTAACAATAAAAAAAATGATTAATATAAATTGCTGTAAGCTCTCACGTTAAATTTGATGAATGAATAGAAGCGTGTGCTCTTTTCCGAATAGACGCGGGCTGGATACATAGCATCTCGACGTCTTCTTTCGTTCCCCTAATAACGCGCTCCGATTGTCAATCCATCAAACTGAGCGTCAGATACATTGTACGTGCTACACGAACGAATAAATGGATGTACGCTACTTCGCGAATCTCTATCCTGTTACATGTGAAAACTAAATTTAATTAAAAAAAAAATCAGAGAACATCGGCGGATTTTTACGAATCGTTTTACGAATTGAAAAAGTCGCTCGATAGAGTTTTTGACGGCGCGATTTTCCATGAATAATCCTAATCTAGTGGGACGAATAGGCACGCCAAGCCAAGGAGGCATTAGTCTAAATAACACTGCGATGGGAGCCTGTACGTGTCGAACGAACCGGTCCGTACCATAACGGTGAAACCTTTCCAGGGATCAATCATCATTATTTCGTTGCGTTCGAACACCTACGCGTCCGCCGGCAGTCTACTTTATTGCGACTAGGTTGCGATTGCACGGCGGGCGGCGTAAAAAATTCGCCATAATATAACGATAATAATAACAATACAATACACATTATCCTCCGGGCTCAAGTCCTATTTGAGCAACGGCAAAACATATAATACGATACTGCGAATACAGGCACCGCAGTCATTAATTATGAATTATGAATGGTATGGAGTTACTCATAAAGAATTAACACTTTCGCTTCCAGCGTGTACGAGTGATCGTTGTGCGAACGAAAGTGAAAGCGTCGAGTTTTCACGAAAAGCAATTTACATGAACCATCTTTTGATATGCTAAACAATCGAATTGCCGCGATCGTAAGAAGCGAGAACGAAATGTTATTTGCATAAAACTTAGGGGGAGAGAGAGAGAGATCTCTTTATTCAGAGACCTCGCCCCTTCATACAATGTAATCTTTGCGAGCTTCGATAACTGCGGTTATATACCTAATAATTAATGAATTTATATTTTGCTACGCTTAGAGTATCTCATGCCATTCAACTGCAAAAGTTTTAATCGTTTAATAATATTTCTTAACCGAATGTATAATATTTATTATATTCTCGCCGAGTCAATAGTATCGATAAAAATCAAAACGCCACAAACGCTAGTTTATTTGGGCTCGAGGAAAGGATAAACGAGGTGAATAGGTGACGCCGATACGATCGATGATCAAAGGCCACCTGGAAACTCCGGATTCTCCAGCCACCTGGAGATTTTCTCGCTTCGACGCGAGCGAAGAAATTGCGAAAGCTCTATTGTTCGATCATCGGAAAATTCTGACAACGTAGTTCGTCGCGAGACAATACGAACGTGATTCGACGGAGAAATCTATTCGCGGATAAAAAAAAAGACGACAGCAGCGGCGAGAGAAAGAGAGAGAAAAGAAGGAACGACGATAATCAGCGATGACAGATCGCGTGAATGATCGACGCGACGTGGAATTATGAAGACGCTCCGCGATTTGCGACGTGGTCGTCAAGGCAATTTCTGCCGCGAGGTGGCTGTTTATCTCGAAATTGCTATAATTCCTGGTGCGACGCGGTATCGGAAAAACGACGCTCTGTCCCAGCGCGCTAATGCCTCAATCAAGAAATCCTGAAAAATCGCGATGGGGAAGAGTGACGCGGTAGCACCCGCTGCGTTCATATTATTTGTATTCCTTGTATCTCCGGAAGCATTAATAACATGCTGCTCATGATATACAGAGTGTATCTCAGACAACCGATGCAACTTCTCGGAATCATAAGACGATGAGAGGAAAAAGCGAGAAATGTATCGTAAAACATTATCCTTATTATTAATTCTCAGTGGTTCCACCGGGGATTTAAACACTCAGGTAAATTTTCAATTTTGAATTATTCTGCTTCAAATTCAGAAATGTACAAAAAAAAGTAAAAAACGTTTTGGGTTAAACAATTGTGAAAGCGTATTCTGAAATGTTGGAAGTGTTCCTGAATTTTTTCAGATATTTTTTAGAAATCAAAAATCCTTTAAAAAATACTATCAGGCACCAGTGACCCAGTTGAACTAAGAAAGCAGTGAAAAAAACGTTGGACCACAGAGGATATATATCAAATATTCATCAACGTAATTTTGAAATAAAATTATTAATTATTTATATATATATAATTAATATTTATTTTATCGTTATTATTAGTGTTTATAACGTCGTTTATCGTTACTCTAGAGACGGATTCCCGATTATTCATTAACCTTATCCCTTCGTGATCCAACCGGGAATAGAAGACCCAGGCAAGTTTTCAATTTTGAATTATTTTGCTTCAAATTCGGGCTCGTACAAAAAAAGTAAAAAATATTTCGGATTAAATAATTGTGAAATTGTATTGTGAAATGTTGGAAAAGTGTATCAGAATTTTTTAGATTTTTTTAGAGGTCAAAAACCTTTTAAAAAACACTGTTAGGCACCAATGACCCAATTGGATTAAGAAAGCAGAAAAAATGTTGGATTGAGAAGGTTGAGATAAATATCAAATATTCAACAACGTAATTTTGAAATAAAATTATTAATCATCGAAATATACAATTAATATTTATTTTATCGTTACTATTATCGTTTATACTGTCGTTTATTGTTACTCTAGAGACGAATTCCCGATTATTCACTGCGTTTCGAAATTCAAGGGAAATAACGGTATAGATAATGCAAAACGATACCGACGCAGATCCGATCGCATAGGAGATGCGAAATTTTGATTTACCCCCATATGCCCGACCACAACCCCTCGCTTTGTTAGGGAAGCCGACACGCGTGACAGGAATGCACGTGGCGTGTTACCGTCGGAATTTCATGTCGAATCGTTTGCATCAGCAGCAGCGACGCGCTATATATCCCCTTTCTTCGAAACAGCCAGTAAAGCACGAACTCGCGATCGTTCAAAACTCCGACCGTGAGCACCCTTCTGTCCGAAATCCCTGAAATCTCCGTGGCTCAGCATTCCGGCCGTTTAACAGCGTGGGGGAGCGACCCGAATTTTTATCTAGTCGATTTGCATGTTTTAATATGCATTCCCCGTTTATCGGCAATATAAATACCAGATTCGCTTAAGCGGGCATTTCCGGCGACGACAATTAAGTCCGAAAGTGCGCCCAAGCCCGCCAATTTGCATTTCATGCTATACGCATCGAACGGATTAATTGGGGGAGCTTGATGGAATTACGGCGTAACGAAGAGCGGATGGATTATCCGACGGACTCTTTCGCCAGATATATAGATCAAATGATATTGACTAATCGACGCAAGTATCTCGCATTGACTAGACTTTATAAGATAAGAAGTGCGATATTGTTCGCAATGTTCTTATACATACATATATACTACACGGAAAGAATAGTTTTGCTGAAGTATCTAAAAATTTAACTGGATGCAGATTTGAACATAATTTTATCAGGCCATCAAAATAATTATTTAGACCAAACTGGTTGGTGAAATGTCGAAATTTTTTGCAGCATTGCTTATCATGCTTGAATATCCGTCATAATTATTTTGGTAGTCTAATAAAATTATTTTCAAATCTGTATCCAGCAGTTTATAGATCTTCAGTCAAATCATTCTTTCCGTGTAGGAACATAATAAGCTCTAGTATAATCTGTTAGCAGTTTACGATAATGACCAACGAAAGATATTCGGTAATTATTCTCATTCCTGCTAATTATTATACATTATTATTATTATTTGAATCCTGTTAAACCTTCTCGCGTGAATTCAGATCCATTCTCTACGATTAATTATTAATTAATAAATGAAATACAGGAAATGTAGTATATAATATATAGTAATTATCCTAAATCTTGTTTGAGAATCAATCACATCTGTCGCTTTATTTACATTGCATTTTTCTTCTAGTCTGTGACGAAATATGTATCCAGGATGTTTACTCAAATTTTGTAAAAAGATTGCCAGAAAATTCTTGGATTTTTCAGGAGTTTTATTCAAAACTTCAGATAAGATTAGATAACTTTTTAATATAACTTTGAAATAAATTAATTTTATTATACCTTTTAATATTCTTTAATCATAAAGAAAAATCACTTAAGTTTTAAATATCAAATTTGAGACTAATAGAAAGAAATAATATGAACCAAATATGGCATATCTGTTTGCAATACACGGATTTAACCGAAAATAGAGAATCCAAAAAAAGGTGATTAAACACGCAATATCAATTTAGAACGGTGTAGTATCTTTTATTGTTCATTATTTTATAAAAACTCGCATTAATTTTTTTATAAAAACTCGCGAGTCGCAAGAGAATGTATGTAAATGTTTATGCCATATTTATTGCTAATCAATTTTGCATTATCAAGAAAAATTATCAAAGAAACAATTTTGTAAAAAAAAGAGAGATAGAATTTAAATATAAAAGTAAATTTTTCCAAAAATACTTCTACCAAAACCAATAAAATTTTATGAAAAATTCATGATTTTCAAAGATAAAAAATTAATTCCAAGTTTTCCTTGTTTTTCACGATAGTAAACATCCTATTATCGGAATTCACGTTATTCTATTTTCCTTCAAGCAGCTTAAAGTAAAAAATAAGTTATCTAAATTAATCATTTTAGGATAATGAATTTAAGAAACGTTATATTTTTATCTGTAATCAACTAAAATAATTTTTAATACAAGCTTCATAGATCCATTATCCTAGATCAAAATCAAAAATAAATTGACTCACCGATACGATGCGTAACAGAGCGGAATACACTGCAAGCCACATACTGAAATATTAATGCACAGATCTAAATTATTAAAGCTCACGAAATCAATAATATTTTTAGAAAATTATTATTGCGCGCTTTGAATTTTTCATTCGCCTTGAAATAAATATTTAATGAAACAATTATCGAACATTTCTTGAAAATAATCATGTTTTTAAATGTTTTTAAAAATTTCATAAGTAAAAATTCTTATTTTTAAATCATTCGAACACAGGCATGTATAAATAGATGAGAAAATAAACGATTAACATCGCAAATAATAAATTAGGTTATATTTACCTCGTGATTCCGCTCCGTCGTCAGCCGATGTCTCCTCCTCTTCCTCTTCCTCTTCCTCCTCCTCGTCGTCGTCCTCCTTCCAGATTCCCTCGTCGCACACATTCACTCGCGAACACGAAGTTTACTATCGCGCGATGCTTGTACGACACTCCCGGCATACGCGATACGCATTTCATTGCGTAAGAGTAACGAGCACTCGAGACTACGATTCCTTCGCGAATTAACGTAATCAACGAATCCTGCAGCAACGGAGAGATTCCAAAAGTCATGCGAGCAATTTCACTCGTGATCTGCCGCGCCCGCGTACCTGTTGCTCCTAACCCCACTTTTCATACTGCAAACAATAAACAACATACGCTCGTGATTTCGGACAAATGCAGTCTAGTGTTGTAATACATACAATTGCATTATGATAAACAGTTGAATAAACGTGTTAGCAGTGAAAAAGATTATTCACAGAATGCAAAACATTCGGAGATACGAGCCTTGCTTTGTCAACTGTTCGTGCGGTAAGTCTCGATCAAACGATTCTCGCGGATATAGATGTTTCATTCGAGTGAAGGATGCCGAATTTATGTTACACGCGGTTGCAAATACCAACAGGACTTTGACTTACTCGGCAATTATGCCTCCATCCACTAATTAATGCGTCACAGCGGCAGCGATACCGGCCGACGCGGACTCGATCCGCGGCGTCCCGTTAGGAGATGAAGTTGGCGACGCTACTCGAAAGTAGCGTCAGCGGCAACTTCATCCCGATGCCGTGCGATAACACAGTCCCGCGCTTTTTTAGGACCCGAATAAATAAAATGTTTTCCCACAGACCTTTGGTCGATGAAAACTGCACTAACATCGTAATAAATAATATAATAGAAAATATAATATAGATTCATATTATAGATAAAAAATAGCTTTAAATCAAATTGAAAAAAAATATTTTATAGCTGCAAAAAATGATAAAAATGCCATCAATTTTCTCGGAATGGCCTGAAGTGATTTCGTCAATTTTACCATCAGATTCGTTTTTAGCTAACAATCAAAAGTCCGTTGTAAAATGTACCCCGCATTTTGTTGACAAGTAACGTTCGTAAGAAAGAAATCGTCTTTTCACGAGTGATCAGAGCGGCTCGTGCGTCTGCCTGCCGTGCTCGCGAATGTAAATAAGGTAACCTATGTATGTATACAGTATGTAGGTTAGGTTATGCGCTGAGCATTGCGTACGGTGTCGCTGCCGCGATTTTAAGGCGTTGGAAAACGTGTGCTCCGTATATCTCCCATTTAAAAGTGATTATTAATATTATTACTATTACAAACTGTTGCTACATCACGGCTCTTCGCGTTACTGAAATCACCTCGTCCGGCAACGCGTGTACTATTCCGCGTTCTCAATTCGAGAATGTTCGGTGAAAGACTCGAAGTGCTGCGTATTCAGCATCCGCGAGGAATGAGCATTAACGAAATAATTATTTGTTTACAAGTGACATAACTCCTCTACTCCAATTCCCCATTTTAATCAGATAAATCCCTGTTTCAAGCGATATACCTGCATACTTGGGTATCATCGTGCGCTTCCACGTTGCCTGGAAATAAGTCGGTAATCGAGTGAGTTAGTACAGCCTCCCGGCCGATAATCGCTGTTTGTAGTTAACGTGGAAAATGATCGAGTTTAAAGGGATGATGCTACGATATACGGTATGACGTGGCGTTCGCTGCTGCCCGCCAGCTCCAGTTTCGTCGGCGTAATGACTGAGAAGCGACCGCGCGCGAACGTCGACGTAAACAATGTGCGCCGGGCGCCGCGCCGCGCCGGTCACCGCGTACCACAACACACGCGCTACGAAATATTTAACGTATCAAAATAAATGCGCGACGGGCATTTTATGTGTGCGTATGCACTCCGCGTATGCCGAATCACTTTCGATGAATTATTGTCAAGTTCGCTATGTTGTAGCTTCACGACTAATTTTATAAATTCGTTAGACACTGTCTAAAAATAATTATTAATTTCGCATATTTCTCGAAAGCGTATCGAATAATATAATATACGTTATTATTAGAGTTGGTAATTAGTTAAAAAGCTAAAAGTTTAATAATAAGATTAAAAAATTAATAACTTTTAACTTAACTTAGTTAATCTTCAATGATTTAATTTTTAACTGTAACTAGTTATTTTTAAAACACACAAACTTTAATTTATTAATTTTTTTCCTAAGTAAAAATTTATCTATGTAAAAGAAAAAAATATAAAAAAATAAAATACTTTCCTACATAGAAAAGTATTTTATTATTATTTCATATAAACTTAATTTACAAATAACATATTAAATTTGTTTTCCTTGTTATTATTGTTTTGAGTGATCTAATTTTAAAACTTACGAATTTCTAATTTAACATGAAAACTGCTTTTCAAAATTAACTTTTAATTTTACTAAAATTAATTTAATCTTAACATAACTTTTAACTAATTAGTTTTTTGTTTATATAACTTTTAACGTAACTAAATTAATGTTTTAAGTTAACTTTAACTTGATTTAGTTAAAAATATTAACTTACCCAACCCTGTTATTGAATTGTAATTTAGTGAAAATATACTCTATTTTAATTAATATTTATATATGTTAAAAGTTTAACTATTACATGCAAATTATTTAATCTTGTTTAAATGAAAATGAATGATTAAATGAATAAGTCTACATTAGAAAGCATATTAAATTTGATATTTATTTAGTATAACATTTGCTCTCATTTTGATCGAAAAAGTATTTATGAAAAATCATCATTTATTATTTAATATTTCTCTAATTTCTTTATAGCATAAAAATTTGTAAAAAATGATAATAATTTATATGAAATATTATAAAGATTATTATGAAAGAGAAATTATTATGAGTGATATTTATTCTAATAAATAAAAAAGATTTATGATTTTAATAAATGAAAAAAATGAGATTAAATCGACGCAGCAACGCTGCAAAGCTGAAAACGTGAACTCTTAATCTTATTTTATTGATATCACACAATTTTATGTTTTTCGAGAAAGAGAGAGATATAAAAAATGGAAAAATATTATATTATTACATATATAAATTCTATTATAAATGTTTTTCGATCAAAATAAAGTTTCTCAATTAAAATAAATATTCGATTTGATACTTTAATAAAACTGTAAAATTGATCTTTTATTTAATTTTTTCTATTAAAAAATAAAATTAAATGTAAATATATCTCTTGCATCAGCTAAAATTTACTGTTAATAGTCAACGTATTAGCTAATTGCATCTTTACAAAACAGATAAAAAAACTATTTAAGCAACGAATATTAATAAATCATAAACTATGAAAATCAATGAACTGATGACTTCAATATGCATTCATAGATTTGATATAATACGTAATAATCAATTTTTGTAGTTTGATTTTAAATTACAATTAATATACTTACTATTAGCACTATAAATAGTTCATAATATATATAGTACTAAATAAATATAAATAAATATAATATAAAGTATAAATTTCTATCGTCTTTCTTGCTTTTTGCTTGAAAGCTGATAATTCTCGAAATGTGCTAAATATATCCTATTTTATATTTCAGATTATTGATTTTGATCGCGTAGCGTAGCATATACAATGATTACTGAATCTTTTATAAATTCTCGATGATCGATGCTCCGTTCTACGATTGCAAATCTTAATGATGGCCTAACAACTCTCACATGCGGATTTAATAAAGCGGCCGGATCGACGGCGGCTGTGGGTTGTGTCCCGAATTTCAGGGCATGCTGTGGCGAAACCATCGTGGACGGTGCAGACCGATTGAAAAATGTCAAGGGGGAAAGACGGAGAGACGGAGAGACGAGAGACGAGAAGCACCCTACGGCATTAGCCGTTGACTCCGCGCGTCATTAATCAGTGTCGGAAGATGCTGTCACAAACGCCGTCACCCTCCCTGGACCGCGACAGTGGTCTCAAAACTCTCTCTTTCTCTTTCTCTGTCTTTTTCTGTCTCTGTCATGATTCTCATCGTTCGTGCGGAGTATCTCGTTCTCGTGGTTTTCATATCGGAAATAGGGGTAGATAACGTCAAGGGATTCTCTGTGTGCGGTATCGAATTTTTAACTCTTTACGGGGGAGTGGCCTTGTAACTTTCCCTCTGTATGAATAATGTCAGAGAGAGAGTGAATAGCATAAAAAGGAAGCTTTTTTTGTTAAAAGAAGGCTTGTCTGCCTTCGTGCTTATAATTTTTTCATGACCACAGTGACTGTCACAGAAATAAATCGCAAGCAACAGAAATCTAATTTGTACTCTCTAAATCTGAATCAGTAAAATCTTACTGATTTGCAGTCCTGTATTTATAACTGTGATTATTAGTGAATATTCATTGTTTTTCAATGATTACTATTAAGAAAGGGATTCTCTCACTGACCGGAATCACATCAGTGTATTGTCACTGAAAGATAGTGCACATATCACTGATTGATATAGTTATAAGTATATCACTAAAATCAAACTATTGATTCAGTCTTTCAGTGAATGATATACACTGATTCCGATTTAGAGAGTAGATTCCTGATCTTAAAACATGTGAACAAAATAAAATAGTTGGGAGAATGTCACATATTTACAAAAAAATCTGTCAAAAATATTAACTTTAAATGTCCATCTGCAAAAACAAATAAGTTTCCAAATGTATATACTTGAGAGAATTTGCATGAATAAACGAAGGAAGTTCCCGTCTAATTACAAGCACCTGTGATCGTCGCGTTCGCGCTTCCTTAAAAAAAATGCACTCCTGGGAGCGTGGTAGATGCTCGCTCCTCTCAAGGACATCGTGGCGAAGTTTTCCCTAATTAAATATGCCTCCAGGGTCCGATTCGAGAAACCCTACACGAGTCGGGACCGTTTACGAGGGTGGTTATAGATGTAAACCGTCCGACACGATCGAGCGATCGTAAATTTTCGGAAACGCGATATCGAAAGATGATCATTTGTCCCCGGGAGAGTTCATCAATTTAGCATCAGCCCACTTTTTATGCTTTCACTTCATTTTTAAATATCAGATTAATCATCTTTTCTTAATCAAAAATGGAAATTTTCCTTAATTAAATCGCGCTCTCACGTGTATCGATATAAAATCGAATAAAATATTGAGAGTGAATTGAGGTGTTAGATCCATATTCTTCAATTTACCAAAAAGAAATGGTGACGTCGTCGAGGGGGATAGAAAAGTGGATCTAAAAAAATTACAAATCAATAGATATCCAGCCCGAATCATCTATGATACACATCCAAGTATCGCGTAAACAACTGCCGAAAATGGGCTGAACGCATTTCTCAGGCTCATACTCTTCAATTTGCTGGGAAGAAAGGAAGGCCTCGATGGGATCTGAAGCGAGCGGTAACGGCCCGGGCAAGCGAACTTCCCTTTGACTCGCCGCAATTTCTTAACGTACCGTGGAAAGATAACATCGAAGGAGAGAAGATAGGAGGGTCGAAGAAGGAGAAAATAATATGACGAAAGGGCTACGGAAAAGAGAAAGGGAGGCTGGGAGATAGGCGTTCGAAGCGTGCCGAGGGAGTAACTAATTAAAATTAGTCTTCGCTTCGCTGCTAGCTTTCGCTCCTTTTTGCCGGCAATTCCGGCAGCTCCGCCTACGAGACGCGGTAATATCTCGTCTCTCGCGAGTTTAAGAATCCGCGGGAAAAATTTTTGCCTCAACCCCTGAGAACGCAAGCTTTATAGTTGTCGGAAACTTCTCCATAACCCCCGCTACTTCTTTATATAGCTTTGCTTCGCAAATTTCGACGTTAAAAAGCGATACGAAATTGAAGTTGCAAAACTAAAATTTTATGCAAATTTAAATTATGTTTAAAAATACCCAACAACATTGATATCGTACGAATATCGTAATGTCATACGAATACACACACACACATACACGATATCTTATGCTGTTAGGACATTTAATATTCAAGATTAAAAAAAAATATAACAAGATGTAACGCTATTTATTATTTAATAAAAAATTTTTATTAATAAACGTTTTTGTTAAAAGAAAATCATCTCTACATACAGAAAAATATCAATTCTATTGCTAAGAAGTGATTGCTCATTTTCTTTTCTTTTAATAAGTAATGGTTATCTTTAACAAAAAATATTTTCTTGAGAATTGTCTTAAAATATACTCATGACAAATTTGAGAAAAACTCATTATTATATATTTAAAAAAAGAATTTATACTTTTTCAAAAAATATTGCATAAAATTAAATGTATCAAAAGAGATAGAATGATAAGAAAATTGAATTTTTGTTTTAACTTAATAGTCTTGATTAAAATATTACATTATTATTCAGATTATATTTTGAATAAATTTAATGCTTATGACAAATTTGTGATAGATTTGTGAACTTGTTAAATATTTGAAAATAATAATATTTACTTAATTTAAATATGTATTTTCTGCGTATACACAGAAGTTCATTTTAATATTATTAACTATTACTTGTTTTAAGTAAATATGACGAGTGTATTTTAAACTATTACCAAGAAAATATTCCATATAAAAACCGTTACTCTATAGAAGAAAACGAAAAATGTATTAGTACGAGGATGATATTTTTCTACGTGTATTCAATATGTAAGTAAAAGAACTTCACAATACTCGCTTTATACGAGAATATTTTATAGGGTTCCAAAAAATGCGAAATTATTTTCACTTTTTCAAACGACCGTATCCCTTTAAATTTCACCCTGCCGATACCGCCTCTCCATAGCGACGCAACAGGAACACGTTTATTATTAAAACGCGATGGTAGCGCGCAAAACCGACTGCTAAAATTCCTGCCTGCTCACCCCCAGAGACGGGGAACGATCAATGGAATCCGCGAGAGAGCTCGTCACGAGAGCGAGCTGAATCCGCAATTCGCGCGACACCGGCTCTTAACGGGAGCGAACGCTCCTTTTTTTTTTCCTTCCCCATCTCTCGCCGTTCGTCGCGTCGCTTCCTGTCTCACGCGATCGTGAAAACGGTATCGTAAATTATGGGTGCGTTTTACTCCTCGCCACATCGGGCCAGGAATCTTTTGAATGGGCCACGCAGACGTGCGCGCGATTTCTTTAAACGCGGCGTCCGTCGCCCGCGCGAGTTTATCTCCACGTCGGTGAGATATAACGTCAGTTATTTGTACACGCATTCTTCCTCGCGTCTTCTTTCACGCGCGGCCACTAAATATAAAGGCGAATCCAATTTCTCAAGTAATGCGCGATTTCCACCGGAGAATTCCACGGTACCGCGGGGCTAATTACGATCAGCCGACGACGCCGCGCGCCGCTGCCGACGTCTACCCTTCCTTCTCGGGTCAACGGATATTTATGCCTCCATTAACGGGCGACTTTTGAAAAATCTCGGTCGAGCGAATGCGCGGCTTTGGAGTACCGCATTCTTTGTTACGCTTAATGCATTCACACATGCGGAATTCGAGGAAGCGCCCGCCCGAAATGTAACAGCTCATGTGTGGCAGACGAAAACGATTTAGCACAGTGATTTTAGTTGTAACACTGGAAAAATTGTTTTCACAACTTGAGAATTTCCCTCTTATTTTTATAATAGTCTCATCTAAAATAGGGGCACCAAGAAGACTTTATTTAACTTCAGAAGAAACTCTTCTAAAAAATAGATAAATAGCAGATATTTTTTAATCTTATATATATAAGATTAGATTATAAGATTTACTCTAGGATTAATTATCCACAAATATGAAAGGAAATGTGATTTCACAATATTGAATCTTATTGTACCACACATTTTTCATCGTTTATGAAAGTTTAATATAAAAAATCAACAAATATAAAAATTATAAATATCGAGCTTTAAAACATGCATGTTGCCTGAGGTTGGTTTTTCGAACCACTTTTTATTATTGTATCTCATTTATTATTTAAATCACAATGTTTAAGATACTTTGAGATGCACCAGACATCTGTATTGTTAAATTATAACGATGTGATTGTTGCAAACATAAAATGAAATATAGACTGCATAGAATGTCATTGTCTAGAAGTTCGTTAGAAAAAATATATTGTTTGTCTCGGAAAATATTCTAGAAAAGAATATATTCTTATTGATTAAGAGTATTAAGTGAACTTGCAAAATATATAGTCCTCTTATGCTTATTTCCACCAACGCAGATTAACTTTGAAGTTTAACTTACTCTTTATCTTTCTTTAGTTCTAAAAATTGGAAAAAGATAAAGAGTAAGTTAAACTGAGATCAAAGTTAATCTACATTGATGGAAATTGGCATTATTTCAAGAATACAAATTTTCCGGTGAAAATATCGCGTTTCTCAAATTGCGGCCGCGATGTTCTATTAATTTTCTATGCATGTCTTATACGAATCGTCATGAGAACTAAAATATAGAACGATCGGATGTCAGAAATAAATGAGAGCTAATATCCCAGGTGTTCTCTCGCCGAATGCCAATCAGCCCGACGTTTCCAAATCCTCTGACACACACATCAATGGACGAACAGTAGTAGGGGGGAAAAAAAAGAGAAATATCCTTATAATCCCATTAAAATCGGTCTGATATCACGCGGGGATTTGCAACGAGGGATCTCGCCCGGAATTTAAAAACGGCGCTGCTGTGTTACGTGGTTATTATGTCCATCTATTTCTTCCTTTTTTTTTTCCTTCATCCTTTTCCGGCACGTCGCCCGTAAATTACAGACGACAAATCCGGGTGATTTTAACAGAACAGCGAACGACTTGCACGCGAGAGATGGGTGGAGGGGATGAGGGGAGGGTTGGTAAGTAGTAATTCATTCGGAAAAGCGCCGTCTTCGGTAAAAATTAAAGGGACCGTCGAGCGGTTTACCGCAGGACTGCACGAAGGAGAGGAGGCCACCTGCGTACAGAGTTATCACCTTGCAAGGGACAAGAACTCACTCGCGACATTCCCCTCTAGCGACTACATTCTGCGGCCGTAACCGCGCGGATTACCCAAATTAAACACGCCCCCCCTTAAATCCATTGCCGAGGAACAGCGTTGTACGTTAAAAGAAAATCCTTCGGCTCTATCTCCGTGCAGATGGCCATGATTCTCGCGTTTGTATTAATTTTCCGGTAGAAGAAAATTCGTGACTCGCTTCACCCGTGATCGAGATTTTGCCTCGAATTAAGAAAATCGGTTACGATTTGAGAATTAAGGTAACGATCCAAATTATGAATAACTTAAGATTAAAATAATTTTTATCAATTAGTGTACGATGCATTTAAATATTTTAAAAAATTGTTGATGTCAATGTAAGCAGTAAATATTATAAGTTCAAAGAAAAATAATTATATATTCAATAAATCGATTGTATATTTTAGAAAAATATGTAAAGATATTCATGTATAAATTTCAATCATGAATCGGTATAATTAAATGTATGTTAATGTATGTTAATGTATATAATGCAAGTTTTTAATGTATGTGTTTAGTGTACTAAAATACAATTTATTGAGAGTATCATAATTTCAAAGAATTATTAAAAATGTATTTAAAGAGAATAATAACTTTTTTATTTTTCCAAAATTCCACCATTGGTTTATTGAATATATAATCATTTTTCTTTGAAATTGTAATGTTTACAGCTTACTGCTTATACCAACAACTTTTAAAATTATTTTAATCTTAAATTACCCATAATTAAAGCCATCACCTTGTATCTTTAAACAAATTTATTAAGCTAAAATTAAAAAACATGATTATAATTTCAAGTTCACTATTGATTTTTTATTTATACATTAATACGAGATTGTTTCGTCCAATATTTTTTCCGCAAATGGATATGAATAAATTATCAGATACGATTCGATAAATAAAACGGGAGGAAACATCGACTTCGATTAATCCAGTGAAATTTAATAAGCGCTTACGTCCTCGCCCGCGCATTGCTGCGCAAATATAAACCAGGCCACAGGAGGGGTAGGATAATGATAAATTTCAGACCGTGACGTTTTAAACTGCGAGCACTGAAAATGCAAAAAAGGGCTTTAAGACCGTACCCGCTATCGTGCTATTAAAAAAGTTCTGTCGTTCGCCCGCTCGTAAAATGCACGCAGCCTAATCCCGAGTAATTTAAAGGTCCTGGACAAAAATTGGAGACGGGACCGTGGGCGACGGTGGGCAACGGGGGCCAACGTTGATATGCCCCGGGGGCCGTGGCTAGGGGAAACGCTGGCGCTAATTCAACGCCATTATGCGAAAGGGTTGCTCTCGAAAGTAAAGCTCTCGCGGCGAATATTAGCGCGGGCATTAATAGAGACTTCTCCTTCGAAATTAATAGCCGTGGCTCCTTGTCCCGAGATTGTACGCGATGCATAGGAACAAGGAAAGATAGGAGTGCATGATTAAAATATCATTTCCACGCCTACGTCATACAGCCGCTGAAGTATGTACGTGGGAAACTTGAGGCTTAAATTATATGTATGCAGTGTCTTCCCTTAACTTCCGAGTGGACAGTAAAAGTTGAAAGGAAAACGTGGCAACTTTGATGCAAAGTGCATCTCTTAACAATAAATCTTCATGTATTATTTCAGCGTTGTTGCTCACGAAGTTTCTTCCACGTCAACTTATATGGCGGATCGGCTGAAACGGCTATGGGAGGGCCTTTGATGCATCCTCCTTTGAATGCCTCCGCGGACCCACTATTCCACGCGGAGAGGTGAATTTTAAAGCGCACACGCTACGACGTAATGTGGGCAACCTTTGAGCGTACGCAAACAAGAGATCTATCGCATGATGCGGCAGTTCCGTCATTTTTAACTCGGCGCGTCCCGAGGGTGAAATTTCGCTCGGTGGCATTAGCGGGGCGCGCGCGTTTTGCCGGTTATTTTCTCTCCGCGTTCTTATTTTAGGGAAGTAACCGAGCTCGCGAGATCCACGAGACCCCCGCGCGTACATCTTCCCGGTGAGCTTCTTCTCTTCACGCGCGTACATCAGGCGGCCGACGCGGCCTGATGAAGGACGCAAAATGAAACGAGTGCAGCTTTATGGAGTGTTGTTCTCCACACGCCTCTCCACTCTTTTTTAATCAACCGAAAGACTCGTCGGCGAGGACGGCCTCGTAATCGAGGATAAATAAGGATTCACGCACTTCGCCGGAGCTCCGCCGCAGCTTTTTACGGCCTCTTCTTTTAGTAAACTTCGCCGTTTGTTCGGAATATTTTGCTACGCTACATTACGGTTCCATTGGTTACAGGCTGACAGTAATATGTAGCACAAGCTGTTGTGCAGTAATCCATTGGTTTAAGGATGTATGATTCATATCTCAAAACATTACAAATATAAAAATTTCATAGAATATTTTAGTATTACGTTTGAGTATCTGCGTAAAATTTCAGCGCAATTCACTTATTGGTTTAAAAGTTTAATTTTTGATTTACTTTTGATTCTGTAAAATCGCGTTTTGCAGTACTTATTTGATGGAAAAATGGCATTACCAATTAAATCATAATTTTTCAATACTAATAAAACTAATAAATATTCGTGCAAAAATTCATTTAGATCCACTTACTCGTTTAAAAGTTATTTATTTAAAACTGCAGCAAAATGTAATAATTTTCGCTGCAAAAACCATTATACAAATTAAATTTTTCATTGTTTTCTTCCTTGCAGCTAATTTCAAAATTTGAGCATTTGCGACCAAAATTTTTTGTTATTGATTATGAAAAAAAAAAAGAATAAACCTAGAGGAGTCTTCAGTTTTTAAATTTTGATTATTTTTAGCTCGTATTGTATAACCAAAACATCCTTAAACAGAATACTTTTTGAAGAATTTGTTTTTTTTAACGTAAACTCTTTATATCATTGAAAATTTCTCAGAAGAAGAATAAATTCTCTCACATTACAGAACGTGTATAAATAATATACGTTATTATACAATAATTGAAATGTTAAATTCCTATAGCGCTAAACAGTATTAATATCCTCGTAGTTTAATAAGGCTGCTCACGTAACTAAGTTGACTGTTTATGCAACAAGAAGTCAACGACGGTAAAATTCGTTGTTAGCGTAACGCGTCAGTTTTTTTTTTCGCGCCGCTACAACGCGATCGCTAGCTCGTAATTAGCACAGGAGCGTTTTAACGAGACAAGATAGTTAACGTAGACGTTAACGAAGGAGCGATAGTTCCCTCGACATTCTTTACGTCGCCGTACAGAGGCAAATCGTTTGTCACCTAGTTCCGGTGCGACCACCGACTTAGATCCACCTCGAAATTTCCACCACGTCGGCGTCATTAATTATCAACGTTCTGTCGCTGTAACATACTTGCATCGAATTAATCAGGGCGGCCGAGTAACGAAGCCAGAATTAGTATGGCTGTTAATTTTGAACGCTGCCTGCCCTCGCGCCACGTATTTAGGCCTCCACCCGACGTATATATCGGCCCGATCGATCGCTCTTATTCGATCGCTCTTTATTACGTCGTACGGGAATTCGGGAGTCGTCTCTCGTTAAAGTAATCGATGTTAAGTACCCGCCTGATACCGGCGCGGCTCGACCGTTCGCACCTGGTAATTGAGTGCGTTCATGCCGTAACAGCTGCATTTGCATATTATCGCCACCGTCGTCGGCGCCGACACGTGTGCCCGTCGCAATCGGCGGCCGCGCGTATTCTACAAATTTCAATTACTCGAAAAAAAACTCCCTTATGACACGCAACATTGTTGTCTTTCCATTAACGACTGTAATATTAATCGTTAATTATGCTAATTAGTAATTTGGCTTATGAGCAACTGGAAGGAAGTAATACATCGAGATTTTTGTGTAGATGCAACACTACGCTGATTCCTAAGTGATAAAATTAATAGCTTTAACTCTAAAACAAGAGTAAACGAAATGTAAGAATACATTTACAAAAAATTTACTCTAATATGACATTTTTCAAGATTCAAGCTTTACACGCATATTCAGAACCTGTTTTAATATTACTATATCCTCAGTATTTAATTACAATGCGGAAGTCCTCCTATGGTGGTAATTATAGGAATAAGATCAAGTTCAATAAAATAAATACTCTTAAAAATCCGAATCAAATCTAACAGTCAATTAATTTCATTTTCTAGGATTTGAGTAACATTTATAAGAAATAATATTTTATTGTACTTGCGAAGTAATTGATACTGACTAGTTACCTTCGAATTTTAGAATTAATATCTGCGAAGACTCGAAATTAGTGATGGATTAAACGGTTATTTTTACTATTCGATTATAACAATTAATGTTATTTCAAAATAACCGGTTATTTAAATAGTTATTTAATTAAACGGTTATTAATATTTAATCACATCATAGGTTTCTTCGCGTTGTTTGAAATCCCCAAAAATTCTTACACGTGAAACGAGATAAATATATATTCGAGCGTAGAAGAGAGAGAGAGACACCGAAAATACTGAGTGCAAAAAGTGCAAGCAGAAAATTATAATTTACAATAATTTATACATATACCGCTGTTAGAAAACACCTGAACTAATTAATAATTATATCGGTCAATTAGTCTGCAAATTTTCGAAGCGTGTTAATTAGCTGCAGAATAGAGATTCTCCAGTCTCTAGAAATCTTCTAACCTGCAGCCAATCAACATGCTTCAAAAATTTGTCATATGGCAAATATAATATTAGCCTTATTGCACTTGTAAAATTGTAATTTGATAAAAATAATTATTTAGCCCAATAATCGTTATCTTTCAAATTTAATAGCGATGAATTACTGAAGTTTTTCGATAACGATTTCTCAGTAACAGATAACAAGATAACTCCCATCACTACTCGAAATGTGTTTCTAAAGAATCGAGTCTTTCACAAATAATACTCAAATCCTAGGAATGAAATTATCAGTAAATAAATTTCTCTTTACTGGAAATAAAATTTCTGGTAAAGTACTCATAAAGAATTCGAACACATCTAGAACAATATTGGTATAAAGACTCTCAATAGTTAAAAAGTAAAAGTAATAAATATAACACATGAGAGTTGTTTGTTCTAAATTCGAGTCCTTAAAAGTTTTAATACTTGGAAGTAACAGTTTCGTTTCTCGATGTTCTCATAGAGGATTCGAAGCCATTTCCTTCAGTTTCGAGTCTGCTTGAAAGTATTGCTTCTTTATTTTTCGAAGAAATCCTAAAGAGTTGAAAACAGATTCGAATCTACTTATAAGACACTCAATCCCATCGCTGATCGCAGCTTTCTTCCGCATTTCGCTTCGCTTCTTTAGCGATATCCGGTATGGGTTGTATACGGTGTTGCTACACGACGGGACGCATTCCACGCAGATTATCTTGGGATCGACTCGGATCCCGCGCGACGTGATGTATCGCGACTAGGCGCACCTCGGCCGGTGCAGCCTGTTGTCTTCCTGAAATATTTATGATGGCAACTGCGAGGCCGTCTCGCGATAAACTCAAGCCGACGTGGTAATTTGCGCGGAAGCCCGCGGTGCCTCCTTACGGACAATTAGCCGTCGCGCCCCGCGGGCTCTTTATTCCCTGAAAGGGCGGAGACGAACGAGCGCGGAAAATACTCGTTCGGATGCTCGTGCTAGTGCGAGCGTAATGCAGCACGTAACGTGGCTATCTATATTTTAATCAGTCATAATTAAATGAATATTTCATCCGACGCTCGTCGGAGGCTTGGGGCTGGGAGGAGGGAGGGAAGAAGAGAGAAAGAGAGAGAGAAGAAGAAGAGAGAGAGAGAGAGAGAGTAAGAAGGCGAGGGACGTCGCCGTGGAGCTTTTCGGCCCTAACAGGCGTCAGCCGCCGGGAAAGGGTTCCATGCAAATTCAAGCCAGATTGGGAGCAAGGCACAAGGATGGCGAGGGTGGATCCCGGACGGTTATGGAGGGTACCCCGACGCCATCGGAGTAAGAGGTTACAGGCGTACGCGGGCGCGCGCGCGCGCACGCGAGAGGAAACCGTGGAGATGACTAAAGAGCATTGAGAGCGAAGGCGGAGTTGGAAACGCGGTAGGGAGGAGATGGTTTTAAGAGAGAGGATTACAAGAGGAGATTTTGTAGGGCAGAGAGGCACGGCGCGAGGTACGAAAAATTTAACGGGGAGAGACGCGCGGGATGAGAGATAGGCCGCGAAATCTGCAGAAACTCCGGCGGAGCGAGTTTCCGTGAAGAAATTTGAATAAAGGCGTGATTTGTTTATAAATCAGAATCGGAAATGAGTCCGTGAGAGTGCATATTAAAATGCAACGGCAGCCCCTCCCTTTTCGAATGCTCGACGCGAGAGGTGGCGAACGAGAGACTTTCGAGTGACGTTCGCTGAGCGAGATAAAGCAGACTCGCGAATTTCTTAAGTGTCTTCTTTTTCCTCTCTCGATTTCTTCCTCTTTCGTAGCAACGAGTCAAATTAAGTCACATCATGGCTGAAACTCACTCAGCAACAGGCACGAATTCGTAGTTGTTGACGTCACTAAATTAACAAAGACACATGTCGCTAATGAAAAAGATATATATCTCTATAATCGTCTATGACTAGCTCATAATTGTAGAATTTTCTTCCAGTATAAATTATCTGTCAAAAGGCAATCTAAAATGAGCCGATTTCTGCCCCTGAAGTGGCAAATAAAAACAATATATTTCTTTTGTAATTTTTAAGCTACTAAATCTGATTCTAATCTTTAAAAAGAATGTTAATTTGTGGAGAAAGTGTTAAAATTAGCTATAAAACGCAATACCATAAATTATTGTTAAACTTTTCAAACATACTAATTCGTGTTTTCCTGCTAAGGAGATCTCTAATAGTTTATGTCCTGCTTGATAAAAAAGTATTAAAAAATTATTAATATTTAAAAACAGAGTTATTATCGATAAGAACTGTTTTAAATTTTAAATATGGCACTTGAGAGCATTATGTCTTTTCCAGAATATTTTGTATTCTATATAGTATTTCATGGAAATTTCGCACAATAAATATAGATAAGATCTTCTTCATTTTGTCCTGTTCACATATCGGTCAATTTTTACTTAATATATATAGTTTATTTTTTAATTTTAAACTTTCATTAACATACCATTCTCATACCAACTTCTTATATATGGTATTTAATAGCTTCATATGCTGATTTTAATATTTTCTCAATAAATTAAAATTTTTAAAGGTCAGAATCAAAATCATCAACTTAAAAACTGAAAAAAAATTTACTTGCCATTCCACGGGAGCAAAAATTGGTCCATTTTATCCATCGTCTTTTATAAATATTTTCTCAAAGATACAAGTCGACAAGTAATCATTGTTTATCAAAGTTTACACAAAATAAAATGTGTGTCGCCAATTAAACCGTCAAATAAAAACCTGTTCAGACGTGGTATCCCTCTTGATAACAAGATTTTCAGCAAACATTAATTTCTCGAAACTTTTCCATTTTTAACCGCTCGTAACTCGTGGGCTATTCGCGAGAAAATCGCCGTTCTTCAGGGCGAGATCAAGCGCGATAATTCCGGGACTAACCCCGCATAAATCATCGTGTGGCCGCTTATAAAAAGCGCCAAGCGGAACCACCGGTTTACCTTGCGAACGGCCACGAAGCGCGCAACACGATGAATTCTAACGAGGCGAGAGAGAGAGAGAGAGAGAGAGAGAGAGTGAGAGCGGGCCTGGAAGACCGGGCCAGAGACGAGGGGACGATGGGGGATGGTCGCTTGGTCGTGCATTTTTCAGTGTGCCTGCACTAAAAATATAACGGGACACTGCCGGTGTATAACTTCTAAGGTCGCGGGTTCGATCCCCTCCGAGTGGAAAACACACCGCTATTTCTAGAATCGCCGCGCGGTGCACCCGCGGTTATGCATGTCGCGCTTACAAGCGCGACGTACGTGGGGTCTCTTCTTTACGCGTGTTCGCGCGCGGAGGGTACGTTCAACCGTGACGCTCACAAACGAAGGCACTCGTCCACGTGCGTCGTTCCGCGAGAGAAAAAGAAACGAGAGGACCATACACACCGCGAACTTCTACGATCGAGTCGATAACTCCGACTGACGTTTCTTAGAGGGACGTTATACAATCGTCACGATGAGAAAATAATTTAAAGCATATCATCTGCACGATAGAAAACATTTTGTGTTTATATTAAAACATTTTTGTTAAAATTTTTGTGTTGAACTTTTAATATCCAAATGTTAATTTAACATAATGTGAGTGTGTTATTTATTAAAATTGATATTTAACATTTCTTAGGATTAAAATAACAATTTATGGATAAACGAACAAATAATACAAGTTTTGAAGTGCAAATTCTAAGATAAATGAATAAAATGTACGTGTCTTCATATCTCGTAAATGTCTATTTTATTGAAGATATATGTTTCCAAATAGTATCAGAGCATTACATTTTTTTGTATTAATTTTTTATATGATATTTATGTTACTGTCTAATATATTCATCTTTTATTAATTAAATAAAAATTTGACCGTTTGAATGAGACATGCAAAATATGTAAAATTGTTCAACTGTGTATGTTTGTTTTATAAATCGTTACATTTCTTTCATGTTTCGACATCGATAACTTCAATCGAACTCAAAGAGATGAACTCGATACAGATCGATGGGATGTAAAAATCAAACTATTTTTCCTAAATGTCATTAACATACTTTTCACGTATTCATGTGAATTTTTCGCGATTACGTTAATAACTTCAAATGAAGTTCACGGAGCTTCGGCTGTTATAGGTCGGCGGGGTATAGAAGTTCGAAGAGTGGCACTGCGGGATCTGTTGTATGCGTTTAACGGGATTGCTACAACATCGAGAGTACATTCAACTGAGGCATTCACATTGAGCTATCTATACTCGTGCATTGCAGTAAAAAAGAGACCCATGACCTTCGCGTGTTCACAGAAATTCTTGCGCTCGAATCGATAACTTCTGTATCGCGCAGTATGAGATACAGCTCTAAATTGATACGAAGAAATAAGTCGGAAGTATGTGTATGTATAATACAGATCTTCACCGTACGCATTTAATAGTTTGCTATGTGGGGAGTATGTGGCGCTCACGAGTCACTCGCCTACGTGCCACGTGATATGTATGTATATATCGCGTCTTCATTTATTTATGCAAACTTCATGTTCGATAATTTCGCTTGAACTTCGCTTGAAACGGTTAGAAGAACCCCATAACTAATGTACTGGTTCATTGTGCACGCAGAGTTTAACAAAAGTTGGCGCACAAACTATTTAATGTAAATGGTAAAACTAAATCTAGCGCTATTCCGTGTTATATTTATAGAAAGCTAGTTGTTCTCAATAAAGACAGAGAGAGAGAGAGAGAGAGAAGAAGAAGAAGAAGAAGAAGAAGAG
This sequence comes from Solenopsis fugax, assembly GCA_003595255.1. Taxonomy (NCBI): domain Eukaryota; kingdom Metazoa; phylum Arthropoda; class Insecta; order Hymenoptera; family Formicidae; genus Solenopsis; species Solenopsis fugax. Next base: position 50,887 of record QKQZ01049638.1, read on the forward strand.
AAACCAGGTCTTCATGTTAATCTATCAACTGACGCGTAAACCGAGTTAGGTCCGTTATGGCTTTAAACGTCCTCATAGACTCTCTATCTTCTAATCCACGGCCTTCGCGAACGTTAAGCGTTTACAGGGAAGTTTGAAATTACAATCGCTCTTTAGATTTCACGAGAGCAGGCGGACCCCGGGACATTTAAGGGCGTGCCCTTGATTGGCACGGAGATTGTTAAGAGGGTTAGCAGGCCACTGTGCACGCGCCGCTAGGCTCAATAGAAAAGAGCATGGAGCGAGAAGGGTTAGCGAGCGTGAGATGAGGCGCAGTCGTAAAACTCGCCACTGTCGCGACGTTATATTACGTTAATATTGTAACTCCGAAATGCCGTGCGATGCTTCGGGGTATTGATCGACGAATGCGGAATCGCGAACACGCGCCCCTCGTTCGCGCTTGACAGTCTAATACACGCAAAATGACGCAACCCCCTCTAACACACATACATACACATTAAACACCCCATAAAGGCAGTCTCGAAAGCTACTCTCGCTGAATATTCGACCTTAAAGGCGACTCGTTCTCGTGTCATGGTGCCACAACGTATAATTCTTATGTTTAATTATTTAATAAAAATTTTTCGTACAAATATTTGATAAAAAATTATTATTAATATCTTGTTTTAGTGTCAAATTACAGTTATGTATTAAAAAATTCAAAAATTTTGTATGACAAATATTATTCAATTAAATATACAATATTTTGATTGACTGCAGAAAGTTTGGAAACGCTTGCGATTTTCTTGTATCTCACGTTAAATATCTCGGAGAAAAGTTTTTCATGCATTTTAAAGAGCAAAGATAGAGCTTTAAATTTGTATTTTAATTTTGTCTCTACGATATTTTGTTCCTAAATTATATAAAATAAAAAATTGGTACTTTGTTCAATATTTTTGTTTTATTTTGAAGCGCTGTGATGTAGCTTCATGAAATATCATCCAACCAAATTTAACATAAACACATTTCAAAATATGCTTTTAAGCTTTAAAATGCTTTTTTTTAAACGGTACGCACAAATTTTCGATATCAAAGTTTCGTATAAAATATCATTTTTACAAAATGTTTTTTAACTTCGAAACTGAAGAATTCACGGAATAAAAGAAAACAAAAAATATGTCTGTTATAATATGTGCTTTATGTGCTTTAATTCGCACACATTTTTTCAAAGTTTTTTTAAAAATGTTTTGATCATCAATAATTTAAAAAAAAAAAAACATTTTGTTCACTTTTTATATTTCTTTTTATAATTCGATATTATTGCAATAAATTATCATACCAATTAAAGAAAAATTTTAAACTTAGAGAAAACCTGTTTAAAAATACTTTCTGTTAAATTTTATTCTACTGTTTCATGAAGCTACAGCGTTCGAAGTAAAGAAAAACTAATTTATATAATTTATCTAATTTGTATAATTTAGGAACATAAAGACAAAATTAAAACACAGATTTAATTAATGTCGATTTTTGAAAGGCAAATAGATTCGCGACTGTATTCGATATGATGGTCTTTGCGCGTGCTTTGAATACTGAATGCTTCTATGTACATCTTTGCTCTTTAAAATACATGCTTGAAAACTTCTCTACGATTTTTTTCACCGAGATATTTAATTTTTCATGAGACGCGAGAAAATTACAAGCATTTCCAAACTTTCGGCCTCGAATGTATTATATACCTGCGCAGCTCTAATCAAACTTTATAATAACTTAAACCCAAAACTTTTATTCAACTTTTTGAGAGATAATTCAGAACTGACTATCATAATATTGTACATTATATAATATTCACATGTTTTGACAATACAGAATAGGTATTGAAAACTGTACATAGAAGTGTTCAGTTTGCAAAGCACGCACAAAGATTTCCACATCATGTAGTTGAGAATTTTTCTGCCTTTCAAAAATCGAACATTGAATATAGAACATCGAAAAGAGTTGCACGAGCTAATTGATATCCATTGGCAAGTGCCAGCAGCTGGACGATGAATAGCTCGCCAAAGTTGTTCAAAAGCCGCATAGTGCGTGTACCTCAACTGGTACGGATAAATTAGCGCGGAAATCAAGCGACGTTGCATTCAACGGGACGTTTAAGGAGCAGTTAATTGGCGTATCAACTTCACCGCCAAACATACTGATGCGCACGCATGCATGTACATGCATATATTCCGCTATCGTCCTATCCGTCGATTCGCAATAGAGAATGGGAGGACGAAGTAACAGGAGTGAATAGTCCCTCCATCATCAAATCGAAATAATCATTGATACGTGATATTGAAGCGTTGAATACGACCATTTCGTGCGTTGAAGCCATATTAGACAGAGCACCTCAATTCAGCGATACTGCTTTCCAATGAACGTTTCCAATTCTATTATATATTACTCGCTACTATAATGGCTATTGCAAAAAAGCTGTAATTCAAGAACTATAAAGACAATTAAGCTATATATACTCCTTGTTTAAAAAAAACTGATAAAACATGATAAAAACAAATACTTCGAATGTGTATATTTTATGTATAACTTGTATACGACTTGTCGAGTTATCTAATTGAATCTGAAAATTACGATTTGTTATATATATATATATATATTTGTCATTTTTAATATA
>QKQZ01049640.1:5151-30277 GCA_003595255.1 Solenopsis fugax
GGAGGGAGCGGGGGGGGGGACAGTGAGCGCGCTGGCGGCACGACTTTTCGATTTCGTCGCTTGCGTTTGAGATTCGCCTGTACGATAATTAATGCATGTCGCGTCGCGAACATCGAGATTGAATCGTGGCTTTATGCAACGTAGTTTCGGCGTCATTTGCTCGCCGCGGTATAATAAAACGCGCGTGTCGTATGCGATTAATGTCAGGAGTGCCACGCTATTGTCGCATTGTGATTAGTATACGCGCGATCGCAGTTAACCATGCCCTCGCGAGTAAATATTATGTGAATGCCCATGAGGGAAAAGCAATAGAGGCACACACATCGAGATGAAGTTCTGAGAGGAGGANAACGGCGGAGTAATCATGAGGTAAATAATTATTTATTACTGAAATTAAGCTAGAATTTATCGCTCATTAATTTTCACAATAGAATATTATTCTCAACATTCTAAATGATATAATGTATGTATAAATTTTATTTATATTTTATTTTGAATATATACTTTTAAAATATTTATATATTGTTGATATTTTCACATATATATTATATAAAATATATTGTAATAGAAAAATTTCTTCTACGATTATTTAAATTGTGCAAAAAAGTTGATGTTTATTTATTACGTTTTCTAAAAGAAATTTTATACATAAATTTTTTTTCTTTCAAAAATTATGTAATTCTTTTATCAGCCTGAAAAGAAATAAAAAATTAAATGTGCACAGTAATGTGTGTTTTTCAAAAAATTGATTATTTTTAGCATTGTTTTAATTTGAATATATTTATTTTTTACAGATTTACGTACTTCGCTGCTCCAATTCGCGAACGAATATTATGTGAGTGCCCACGAGGGAGAAGCAATGGAGATACATAGATTGAGATGAAGTTCGTAGAGAAGGAGATCTAGGAGCAGGCATCGTGCAACGGCGAAGCAATCATGAGGTAAATAATTAATTATTTATTTGTTATTGGTATTAAGTTAAGATTAATTGCTCAGTAATCTCTGTAATATTATTTTTGATTTCTACATAATATGCATGTATAAGTTTTATTTCGTATTCTTCTATTTCTTATTTTGATTACATACTATTGAAATATTTAATAAAATATTTATATGTTGTTGGTATTTTCACGTATGGATATATTATATAAAATATATTCTTGTTCAAAATTTCTTCTACCATTATTTGGAATATATAAAAAATAAAAATTTATTTACCAAGTTTTCTAAAAGGAATTTTATACCTAAAATTTTTGTTTCTTTTAAAAATTATACAATTTTTTCAATACGCTCAAAAAGAGATAAATAAAAAATTCAATGCGCGTAGCAACGTTTTTCGAAAAATTATTTTTGGCATTGTTTGAATTTGAATATGTTTTATTTGTTATAGATTTACGTACTCCGCTGCTGCGCATCGTATTGGTGAGTGCTAAATAATTTTTTTTATAAAAGTTACAAGCATGATAAACTCTTAGAAAAGAAAAGAAGAAACAAGTCTTTCTAGCGATTGTTAGTATTAAATAATTTAATTTTACAATAATCTTAAAATAATAAAAGCATTTTATTGTATAAATTTTTAAAATATTTAATAAAATATTTATATATTGGTGATATTTTCATATATAATATAAATATATTATAAAAATTTCTATTGTTGTGAATTTATATTATTGTGAACTCTTTCTCTCTCTCTCTTCATTTGAATTTATTATTTATTTTTCTAATCATCATATCTAAAAAATGAAAAATTCAAGTTAAGAATAATACAATTGATACAAAGAACATTTTATAAACTATCTCAGAAATTAAATAGTTACGTATTAATTATATTAAAAAAATAATTGTTACTATAATAATAATTTCTAATGTATTGCATTAAAAATATTTCTGACAAACTGATTGATTATAGATAATAATCGCTCATATAAAAAATTTCTGTTCTTCATTTCTTTTGTTTATTGTGCGATCACTGTACAAATTTTATTAAATTACGATTGATTAATTGATTAAAATGCTTTTTTTTGCGACGCTATTATGACAGATTAACACATGGTTAATTGTTTAGTCAAATTATAACCTGTCTCCAAAATATATTACCACAGTGTTTTCCAAACTGTATCGCCAACAAAAATAATTATGTTTTGACATAATTTTAATTCATTGAATTCATTGAATATTATTACAACATAATTTTATTTCGACATAAATAATGACAGTTCTTTAATATTATTCTCAGAATATTGTTTTATACTATTAAAAAGTAAAGTAGCTTGCCATAATATAGTTTTATAATTATAATTTTAATTCGGTATAGAGTAACTTTATATGTACCGAATTAAAATTATGCCAAGACAATAGAAATTCAGAATTATTATTACGTCGCGGCATAATAAAAGTTCGATGAATTAAAATTATGTCGCGACGTAATAATAATTCCATGAATTAAAATTGTGTATCGACATAAAAATAATTCCATATTTTTATTATGTCGCGTCCATAATTTTAATTCGTAAAATTACTATCATCTCCGGACATAATTATAATTATTATTTCAATTCATAATTCTTTTGAGACAATTATTTTTTAAAACATTTATATCAGAGAACATTTCTTTTAAATAATGCTATTAAATGCTATTAAAAAGTAAAATAGTTTGCCATATTCGAATAGCCAAGGAATTGATGTTACTTATTTGAAAAAAAGAATACAAATATTATTTATGTTCGATTCGTAATTAAAAAGAAACGATAGAAACGAAATGCTCATATAATCAAACTCGTTTTCTGATCTTTCTTAATATTCTGCTGTGCAAATATAATGTTTGTGTACATTAATTGTGTACAAAATATATATCTTAATTGCAAATTGTCACATCCGAACCATTAACCTATTTCTGACCCTACACATCGCCGTTCAATGAACTTCCTTGTAACAATTGCGGAAAATCGGGAAATAAACGTATTGCCCCGGATATCGGTAAAATAAGTATAGACCTTATATATCACGTTATATTTGCACGAACCGTTCATGTGTCAGTGACATTTCCGCGAAGATTCTTCGCCTGTTCTGAGTATATATCGAAATCCTTATCATTGATCGAACGAGGAGAAAAGCGATCGAGTACGGATAAGGTCTCGGTAGGACCTATTTTCTTCGCGTGCGTTTATCACAGTTTATTCCTCTCTCTCTTTTCGGCTTATTACTTTCCTACCGTGTAACGAAAAATAATTACTTCTTAATGTGACATGTTAATGGCCACGTCTTTATTATGCCTGTCGCGTACAATGAAAATTTCTTAACGATTCATATCGACTCAAATGGAGAAGTTAGTCCAGATGTTACAGAACCTTTGTAAAAGGTGGTAAATTTCAAGAAAACCTTTATTGAGAATTCTTAGCATATCTGCAACATTTTAAAGTACTTCGATCAAAGACAAAATGTATAATAAGTCTTATTTTGCTGAATATTATCACGAAAATGTGAAAATTCTCCATTACTGTTTTTTTTTCTTTTTAAGTAAAGCTCTCGCAAAACGCGCAAGAAGCATTTAATATAAAGTATCAAATTCCAGTTACGTAATAAAGAACAGTTGGCCATATACGTGAGTTGCAACTTGAAAGGAACGTCGGCGGCTTTATCCTCGTTGACGTAGCTCGAAAAACTGTCGGACAGCTTCTTTGTCTTCTTGCTCTCGTTCATTCTTCTCGGATGCACGGCACGATAGCGTAATGGCCGGCTTCCTGGTTCTCTAATGGCTGGACGTAATGCAGAGCAGGGGGCTCTCGCACCAGGTACAATATCCTATACGCGATAATCGAGCTGATTTAAGGCCGCGTGCTTCCGACCATGTAGGAAAACACTTCGATGTTAGGCACACCTGCCAGGTGCAGTCGGGGTATATAGTCCCCGGCCCGTAAGCGCTTGGCGTGTTCCTAGGTAATATTCGGCAAATTCATGTAATTTCTCGCTTCCCGCTTTGCACTGGAGTATTTTGCCTTTGATCCGCATCTGTCATCGCCAGCTTTCCTTCCATTAATGATTTTACGTATCTACTCACAATCCCCCTTTCGTTGCTTTATTCCGATAATTTATGATAATTCTCGTAGCAATTGACATTTGCTCTCGAATCAGATGCAGTATAATAGCTTTTAATATTAACAATAATTTTCAAATTATTATTGGGGGGAGTTGGCATCATTGCCATAAGTGCTTGTTAACACCTATTAAATTATTTATCAATTATATTTGATTATCAATGTAATAATATGATGTTACTATTCAACTTAGAACTGTGTTTCAAGACCGAAAATTTATTCAGCGCGCAATTTGATGAACTTGAAAATGTACATAAAAATCATACAAGAAATACCAACGTCAAGATCTACCTCTGATTAAATGAGACTCATTTCTAATTAATTGTGTTTTTACATATCGTCGTACGTTCTCTTATTTTCGTTTATCATTATTTTCTTCAAATAATTTCTCACATTCTGCTATTACTAAATGTGCTAATCACATACCTATGTCCTCCAAATGTATCGAAATTGTATTGCAATTGTCGCTATCGTCATCATACATGTCGTCGAACTATGTATAATAATTAATCGCTAATTAATTATCGGTGAAGCTTAATATTCCAGGCTAATTTCCGTTGTCGTTATTTTGCAACTATTACTCAAAGTAAAAAAAAATTTATTTCCTGCAACTGTTAACGCTTGCAGCGTGCATTATATATATTATATTTGAAATTTCATGCTTTAATATTCCTTTCACGTGAAACTAGGCGGCATTGAAAACTCGAAGGATAATGCTCAATTGCAGTTAGATGTGCAAACTGCTGTGTAATCGAATTCAGCTCGTACCTCATCAATAAAGCAGCTCGCCATGAACCGCGTAGCGCGCGATATCCGTTTAACACGAATATAAACTGAGATAAAGTACGTTACGGGAGCTATCGCGCTCGCAATACCGGAGATAGAGTATGTAATGTGATCCGCGCAGAATTTTCGGGTTCGCCGTTTTATTGCCAAATTCGACCTCTCTGGCCCGTTCTCCGCCGCCCTCCCCTGCGTAGAACGTGACTGCGAGACGGTTGAAGGTGCGAAGGTGTGAAGGTGGGCCCTGGTGTAGATTTAATCCACTCATAATCCGATTTGCGGCAGAAACGGAAGAGCGCTCCGCCGGGGTCTTTAAGAAAATGTTCAAATCTGCAGTAAGCCCGCGGTATCTTATCTCCACGAATTATGAAACTGGCTGCCGGTAAATGGCCCGAGTTAATTATAGAGCTAAGTACCGCATTAATGCGAAATTTCGCTATGATTTTCTATCCGCTCGTGAACGCGAAAATATGCACAAAAATGTGTAGAGCCGCGGTCAAAGGAAGTCCAAAGACGGAAGAAAGTTACACCTTCTGCATTTAAGAACCTTCCCTCTTTTAAGAAACCATTGATGAACTCTAATTAGAAATTTTTTTTAAAATAATATGTATAAGGAAGTATGGATATTTAATTTTCTTAACATTCTCTTAAATATTTTTTTCTACATCAACATTCCATCCAGTCTTAATGAACAATCAAAGATAAATAAATTTCCTGAGACTCTTTAATTAATAGAAATTCGGAAGAATTAAGAAGCCGATTATAAATCTTAATAATTTATGATCATTTTTAGTTCCTTATCTTTTAAACAAATTCTTTTTTACATTTAAATGTGTGTGACACGATTCTCAAGAAAAGAATCGCGCTGTCCAATTTACCTGTTGCGGATTATTTGCGGATAATGCAGTGGGACTCGATTGATTTCGCTAATGCGCGATGCAATTTACAAGCGCATTGTACTAAATTGAATAAACGTCATTACGGAATAGCGCTGCTCATTACGAGATATAATGAGATTTGACGAGACAGTGTAGATTTATCGGGCTAATTCTCTCTATCCGCCTACGAGCCGTTACTGATTTCGATTTCGTGCGTTTATTTCGAGCCGTGTCAGCAGAAATTTCCATCTTCTCACGGGTAATCACCTACGGGCCAGCCAAGTGAATGGAAATTTCTATACATATTTCATCCCGTCTTTTATAACCCTTCGAGCTATTTGCCTTTCAGCGACAGGATATCGATCTGTGCGACTGCGAATTTCTTGTGTCGCTTCTACCGGAAGGACCACGGTCGTTTTAAGCTTCAGCTTCGAACGGAATATTCGATAAAAATCCATCATCTGCAGAATAATATTAAACGAAGCGACTATTAAATTTACTTGAGCTTAACTTACTTCTTTATTTGCTCATGCAATTCTGGATTAATCGTTAATTGTGCTAAAGTCATAAACCGATACAAATAACAGATTTAAAAAGAGAATAAAAGATACGATATATTATTTTGTATATTACTGTCTTGAAATATAATTTATAGTAACGCACAGTTGAGAATTTATCATGTATCTCTATTTTTCTTTTAATTTCTTCGGAATTTACAAACCAGATTGAAAGTAAGTTTTCAATCAAACCGTAGTCATTTTCGAAAGAAAAACCGATAACTCATTTTCCTTGGAACAATAGATTGCGATAAATTACGAATTAAGATGAAAAGTTAATTAATTCACGTAAACCTAAAATCGCGAATAATTACAGCAAAACAAAATAACAAATTTCTTGCAAAGTGTATCGAGCAAAGTAAAATAAATTTCGAACAGCTCACAGTTTATTACACAACAGATAATTATGTATTAATCAATTGCGCGGTTCGCTGAACTGTATCTATTTATAATTGCATCGCACTTATTAATTTATCGTTACGATTTGTACGAATTTACATTTTACGCCAACGCCAGTGCCAACGCCAACGTAATTTGCGTTGAGACTGTTCTGTTGCAGTCATCTCGTTACAAAACGTGCATTAATATACGTTATCGATAATAAAGATTATTGCTGGAACGGATCCGTGAGTGCATTTTTGATGCAACAAAAACGCGTTTTGAAACTACGAAGAAAAGGACCTAAGACATAACGTTTGAACAGATTGAAGGACGATTTTTCGAAAGTTCCTCCGCTCTTTCTGTTTCGCTCTGTATGAATTGACCACAGCAAGAAATAACATTGCCATAGACACTGACCGCATTGATATTGCCTTCGCGGCGGCAAAGGGACCGGGAGGAGGGAGATGCGCGACAAAAAGAGAAACTGCATCGGCACGTTCACCATATGCTCCGCGGTACGTCGTAACGCCGGCGCCTTTATATCTCACTTCGTGATGCTGCTACCGTTATTACGTATCGCCACGTATATGAGATAGAGCCGCGCGCGCCGCATACGAGCTAGCACCTCCATATGATAACAACCGTAGCGAGCGAGCGAGCGATCGATAATCCATTCCGCTCTAGATGCGAGATAACAAAAATCGTTCCGGCGCGATCCCATTGAATTTTATATCATATGTCGCCGATACAGGCACACGCTTTCCCATCCTCCTCACTTCCCCCCTCGCTCTATCGAAAATTTGTGGAAAATGCGTCCCGCCACTCTCGCTGTAATGAGTTAAAAGTTAAAATCGCGGCGATGTCGAAAAACGCGCCTAGTTGCGGTTCGCACTCAACTCGCGTAAATCGGATCGTCGGATCCGCCGGATTTGCGTCTGGAAATTTTTGCCGTCGCTTCGGCCGGAAGTTATTTCCGATTCATAAAGCACGCGACGTATACTATACAGTTATACGCTCGCGTAGCGAGACGATGCCGTGACCTGCTCGATAAAGCGTCGTCTTTCGCTTTCGGGTCACGACTGTTCCGGAAACGTCCAGGAAACTCTATTTAATTGTCGTTACTCGATATAATTAGCACCGAGCTACGCTGAAGCAGTATTTATTTTATTATATACGGAACCACGCGAACAATCCGCTGCGAATACTGTTCGAGGAAACTTGCGTTATTAAATCGAGAGTGTTTCGCGTAAAATATTTTTCTATAATACGTGCTATTTTGTTATTTCAGCAAAAATCGTATTAATAAATACGGGAACTACGCGCTACATTGTTTCCTATATTTTGGCATTGTCGTTCCATTCTGTGCATTTTGTCACGTATACGTTCGTTTACGTATCGTTGCGATCGAGCACTTTGCCTTTTACGTTACGTGACAACTTTTACGTTTTCGATTCTAGTAAACATATTCACGAAGCGGAGCTCAGCGCAAAAATTGGCTTGTTTCTTTATTCATCCCACATTTTCCTCCACTTGTAGGTGTATTCACTCTCACCGTTACTCTCATTTTTTAAGTGAAAATCACAAAGGTTCGAGCCAATATAATCATGATCTCCGATTTTTTCACAAACTTTTTTTGCATGCATTCGCGGAATCGACCTTTATCTCGAATTGCCGCGTCGCCCGATTCCCGTAAATAATTCGTAGAGTATTTAATCTGAATGAAGAAATATCTTCTCTCGGTGATATATCCCTGCGAAGGGTATTGGACCTTACCTTCGTGAGTTGTGTCAAACATTTCCTTCTTACGTAAGGTTAACGAACTAAACTGGATTAGTCCCGCGCTTCCAAATGTATGAAAATTTATGCCAATTACGCGCCACGCCCTAATATTACCTTTTCACTTTTTGCACTCTCTACTATTTTACCCTTGTACGAGAGAAAGAAATGGTTGCTATTACCATAATTTAACTATAATTCATAGTTATTGTCTGTGCCAATTATATACGTGTAACTGTTTTAACCATGCAAATTATAGCTATTGTTATTACATAAGTAGCAAACAAATGTTTAAAAAAATAGTTACAGTTACTATAATTGTGATATATTTACTATATAAAAATGTTTCTTTTATTTTTACCTTTGATATAAGTATCTGAATATCTTTATTATATTAATATTTGAAATTATAATTTATAATAAAATTTTTTCATAGTTAATGGAACTATAAACATAAAGTTATTATTAATAACATTATAGCAGTAATAACTATAAAACTATAAAATGGAACTCCTAATCATAATCACTTTACTACGCAATTATAGTAACAAGCACCAACCACATTTCTCTCAGTGTACGCCTCGCAACTTCGAGTCTTATAATAGATTTATATAAAAAGTATATTACTCTTGATATAATATTTGAGAATAATATCTGAGAAGCTCGGAAACCTACACTTTCAAGGATTAGCAGGTTCATTAAACTTGTATTGCTTTGAAGACATTTGCATTTCTTTCAGAACGGAATATTGACTTTTTATTGTATAATTAGCGTAGAAATGGCCGAGAGAAACTCTTTCATTATAAGTAATTTTCGCAGATTTATTTCTGTTTCCATCCAAGTGATCGTAATAATTATTAAAGCGTTAATAATTTTATTATCTACAAAGTACAAAAGATGTCTCCCTCGATTCTGACGTCAACTATACACATTCGCTATCGTTTCACGTTATGATGACGCTTCTCATTTAGCTCTACATTTTCCACATGTACCTCACTATCGCGTCAAGCGTGCAATTTAACGATAATTTCTGATAACTTCTTCGAATTTGGCCATCTTGGAGCGAGTTCCTAATAGAATGCTAATTCGGGACGCGAGCTATTTCTCCAGAGGGACAAGTAGTTTCGCCGAATCCCATCCGCCGCGTCCCTTACGCGAGTTAGCAAGTGTGCCCTAAAGGGCCATCCGCCCACCACACGTGGGCCACTACACCGCTCCGTGCACCTATAATACACATCCAGGCGTCGAGACGCGCCTGGAATCGGGTGACAATAGACGCGTCGGGAAATTGAGTTGGCACTGATTAGACATTGCCGGCGTGCCGTCGTGCCGCGACGGTTCGTTGGAATCTACTCTGGCATACCCGGGGAGTCCAATTCCGCCTTGGAGGCCGTCCGATATTACTCAAGACTTTAAATCAAGCTTCCTGGGTGCCCAGCGTTGCCGGTCTCGCTGCGGCACGTCGCCGACGGCAAGAACGTATACCCGCGCCCGGAATTAAACGCATCGCGCCGCGGGAAATGAGTTTCGTTGCAATGTGGAATATCTCGAATGCCGAAACGCTTATTTCGTATGTTCTGATACGTCTTTGCGAGAATCGCTCTTGCGAACGCGCGCACAGTTTGGCACTCATCTACATATATATTATAGCGCGGTTTTGTTTTACCTTCTTTGGAAGAATCCAAATAATAGCAACGCTGATTTATGGATTTGATAAATGCAAGACTGCGATGCTAAAATCGATGACTACAATTATCCTTCTATTTACAACCTATGAGTATTTTGAATTTTCAGACTTGTAACCAGCGACTTGCGCGGTCGCAGTAATCTTGTTTTCAATAATAATCAGGTTGAAATTAATCTGTATTTAAGCTAAATATTTATTTTATAATACCAGATATTTTGTATTGAAAGTTAAATCTTCTTAAGAAGAAATATATATATATTTTTTTTATTTATTTAGTTATTTTTTAGATTGAAGTTCATAATCATTATTAATTATTATGAAAATAGTTATTTTGCATAAATAATATTTTATTTAAAAATAATATTAATAAAATATCAGTTGAAACGATATATACGTGTTCTGAAATTTGGAAATCAAATATATTCCAGTAACAGATCAATTCAATAAATGAATAGATCAAAACGATAAAGCATAAAGTTCAAACATTTTTTTCATAAATAAATATAAAATTATAGCTTTTAATGATTTTTACATATGCGGAGGAACATCTGAAATAACTTTTCTATTATTCGTTTAAATAAGAAGAGCATGATCGGAAAGAGATATATAATACAATAAAATAAAATAATTAAATTATGAAACATTTTTTATCAAATTATTTCTAATCGTTATTTTAAATAAATAATTAGTGTAAAATAAATATTATAAGTTATCATTAAATATAAATGTTAAAATAACCTTTTAATCATTAAATGAGTAATTAATATAAAATAAATATTAAGTAAACGTTTTTTAAAATCTTAATTATTGCAGACTATTAATACAACATAATTGTTAAATAAATTTATTAAATATACGTTTAATCAATTTTTTCTCTAAATTATTTTATATATTTTCTGCAAAGCATTTCGAATAAATAATTAATGTAAAATAAATATTTAATAAATATATATTATATTATATTTACAATTGAATTGTGTGTGTAGAATGTATAATTAATGAGAAAATAATATTAAAATTATAATATTAAAAATATTTAAAAAACATTTTCTGCTGATTAGGTATCTGTATCTCTTGTCCTACGGTAATCGGGTTTACATAAAATTAAATGATAAATTTGTTTCTATTTGAATAAGTGCGCGATGGACATACAATGTATGACAGGTAAAAAAATCTATTAATCATTCGACTTCAGAATGTTTTTATCTCGATCGTGTCAGTCACAAGCCTATTCCTCGCGTGCTATATCGCGTTAAATCGTTGCATAATTCCTATATTTCATAAATTGCGGCGAGCTGCTTCCAACGTTATCAATTTTGTGCAGATACTGGTTGTGCGCACACTGCCAGAATATTATCGGCCTATCCGGAAATTCTGACGAACGAAGCGCTTCGGGCAGCCCTCATATTTTCAAGTTTTGCATTTGATAGAACATACTATACATGCGGTCGTTAAATGTCAGCCATCGATCAGCGTGACAATTTTCGGTTTATCGAAAATGTCTCGAATTATTCAGATGATTTTTTCGCGTATCGATCGCGCCGCGCCGCGCCGCGTACTCCGTCTCCCGCGATTTTTGCACACCTATTCGTCACGACGAACGTAACGCAGTAGTACCGTCATAAAATACGGAAAAGGGAAGAATTCCGAGGAATCACGCTCGTATGTTAATTTTTTGCCAGCACGCTTATTATCTCTTTTTCTACAGTTAAAAAAGAAGAATCAACGATACGCGAGTCCCATTTTAGATTCAGATACTGAAAAAGCAACGTATTTGCCGCGCGAGTGAAGACGAGAGCTTTCCGCTGTTATTTTAACTTCTTTTTTCATTAACGAATAATAAGACCGCAAAGCGACATAGACGTAAAAAGCGCCCGCGGTTTCCGTGCACGAAATTTAATTATCACGTACTTGCTCCACTCATATCTGCACGAAGCTTTGCCCTTTGCGACGTATGGGGCCGTAGATTATAGAGCTTCACGTGAAAGGAAGGTCTTTTAGGTCTTGCGTGCTACCTGTTTAAAATCTGCGTATGCTTTTGCCATGGTCTAATGTGCTTGTAATTGCATGAATTTCTATTCCGTTCGATGTACAATGTCTCATCAAATATTCTTCGAGTGAAAACATAAAAATGCATGTGTATTACTTTTGTTTTAAAAATCAAATAAACTTAAAAAAGCTTTAATTAAGATTTTTCACAATTTAATTTTTATTTATTCTTTTTCCAAAAATTCGAACTTCTGCGACAGCTGTTAAACGACAGCACTTCATATCGTTCAATAGCAATAAAAGTAAAATTGAAATAAATTTAATATTTAATTTATTGAAAAAATGTATATTGACTTTAACTCACGTGTGATTGAAAAGGTTCTCCGTTTTTCATTACAACGTAACGATTTTCCTTCGCAACGAATTATAATAGAAGAATAAACGTGGATAATTAATTTTGCAGAAAAATCTTATCGCGATTGAAGTGTCCAATGTAACAGTTAATTTTCACGGAAACACATCTCCCATTTCTTGTCTTTTCGAAATCAACGATGAATTACAACGATGAATAATATTAACATTATTTCACGATAGTTTTCGAGAAGAGGGTTCGGTTAGAGGAAATCGATCGGGAAAGGTCCCGAACCTTTTTATCTCCGTGATCCTTGTTGACGTGGACTACATGACTTTTCTTATGCGCGCGTTATATATATATATATATATAATATATTTGGTACGATATGAGGCCGCGAGGCATGGGCCGAGGGACCAGTAAGCTCGTGAGAAAGATAACCCTGCGGCTCGAACCCTCCGGCGTTATGCCGATAACGGAAACCCGTTTCCGTAAACCAATGTTCTCCTCAGACCCTTTGGGAGTAGGTACGTAATCTATTTCAGCCCTTACGAGGATTACGCGGATTTTACCGTGTTCTCCTTGCGAAGACGAAACTGTCCCCATACCGCATCAAACGCATATAGTATAGATAGTCGAGTTATTCGTATG
Source organism: Solenopsis fugax (assembly GCA_003595255.1). Classification (NCBI taxonomy): domain Eukaryota; kingdom Metazoa; phylum Arthropoda; class Insecta; order Hymenoptera; family Formicidae; genus Solenopsis; species Solenopsis fugax. The sequence goes on from QKQZ01049640.1 coordinate 18,300, forward strand.
GAGAATTAAATTCGCCTCGTCCTGGCTTATGCGCGGATTTAAGCGATATCAAATTTACGCGTTCGTGTGCAATCGTAATAACGGGCGGAATTTGCGAAAGTCCTCGTATGATAGTGGTAATACATAGATTGATCGCGGCCGAGGTTTCAGAATGAAAAACTCTCGTGACTCTCTTGAACGGCAGTATTTCCTGGAGGCTCCAGGGAAATATGCAGAGTACGCGAGAATATAGCGAGATTTCTTGCTGTAATAATTCCTTAAATATTTAAGTTAATGTGTGTGGAAAGCCACGCGTTTATCCTGAATAAACGGCGAAGTTCCGAAAAATATTGCGCGGATGACTAGCGCGTGAGCGCACGTAGTAGCCTTACGGGACGACTACTCGCAGCCACGGATTCTTGGGCGTATGAATCCTGGGATTCTTGGCAGCGTGAATCCTTGAATATGGATATGAGGCTGGAGAGTTAGGCCCCGTGGTGGTCAGCGACCCACTGTTCCGTATAACTCTGGACATACCGCGGAGCGCATGCTTCTCGCCTCGAATTCGAATCCGTACTTTGGCACCGGTTGGTGCTCTCCCGAGATTGCCAGTGTCTTGAGAATCTCTACATGATAACATATTGGATCTTTACCAAAGTAAAGCTGATAGAACGAAAGTCCATTTTACAAATTAATACTATACTCTTAAGCACACTGGAAAAAAGTTTGATGATAATAATTAAGTTTAGATGATAGGTACTTTGGAGAAATAGTTTCAATTAAATATTCAATAGTTTATAATTAAATATTTAGAAGTTTATATTCTAAAATTTTGATGTCTAAAATATATGAATACAATTCTTTTAGTATGGAGACTCTTGATTTCGCGAGCTACTATTTTCTCTCTTGTTTTTCATGGTACTTATGTTCCTTGTAATTATGTAAGATTTTTTAATTCAACGTGTAATCCAATTTTTGGCGATATATGCTTAAAAGTGTAGCTCCAGATTAGATTCAATATCAAAGTTGCACAACATGTGATTTCAAAGTTCTAAAGTCGAGTGAAAAACATCGCAAATTGCATTACAGAAAATAAATGTCTACGGAAGTCAATCTCGCTTCAGTCTACCTATCGGAAACTCAGACTTGTTCGGTGCTGTTTGTTCGAGAGGATTCCATAGATTCGCATAGGGAAAGAAATCGAGGACGAAAGAAAAAAGTGTCGAGCTTAGCGCGTCTACGAAGTTTCGCTGAATAGCAACGGACACGGATTCTCTCTCTCTCTCTCTCTTTCGTATGTTTGAGAATTTTTTTCTCCACACCACGGCAGTGCACAAGCCGGCTAACAGAATCCCGAAGTTTGGTAGAGCGCCAGATTATGATCCACAGTGCTATACATTGTGCCGATCGACGACGACGGTCCGCGACCGATGAGTGTAACCCGGTTTTCGTTCAGTCGCCTGCACCAGAAGTTAGCAAAACTTTCGAAATAGAAAGAATCGGATTAAATTATCACTTCGTTTCTCAGAGCTCGCGAGTCGGGTCTTTCTTACGTAATTTTTCGCGAGAACGCTAAATCACATTTTTGAGCACAATTTTATTACATGTCGAAATGTCGTACACACATAATAAACTCTGTCTCTATTCAGTTCAATCGCAGAAAGATTATCGCGATTATTAAAAAGAAATAAGAATAATCTTTTAAATAAAAATTGAAAGAAAAAGGATATTGAAAGGCGACTAAAACACATTTATAGTCACGAATAGATATTATAGACAAGAACAAAAAGTTATTGCGTAAGTACCTATATATTTAATATAAAAATTCTGATATTTATTTAGATTCTTCTTAAAAAATATGAAAAGAGGAAAAAGTTTGTAAGGATGTTTTGGCTCTAAAAACCAACTAAAAATTATTGAAATTTAAAAACTGAAGGCTTCTTAGATTTATTCTCTTTTTTCCTATACAATCAATGACAAAAAATTTTAGTTTTTTTGCGAATATCTGAATTTTAGCCCTAAAAGTAGCTGCAAAAAGAAAAACAACGAAAAAGGCACAATGGCTTATGCAGCGAAAATGACTCTATTTTGCTGCAGTTTTAGATAAATAACTTTTAAATAAGTGTATCCAAATAAATTTTTGCACAAACATTTATTAGAATTTTATTAGTATATCTAAAAAATTTGATTTAATTCTACTTCATCGTAAAATTTGCAAATACATAAGTACTACAAAACGCGATTTTATTTAAGAATTAAGAGCAAACAAAAAATTAAAAAAAATAATTTATAAATTAATAAGAGATTTATGCTCAAATTTTACACAGATATTCAAATGTAATAATAGAACAATCTATGAAATTTTTACATTTTTAGTAGTATTTTTAAATGTGTCACGTACATCTTTAAAGACAACATCTATATAAATATAATAAAACTTTTTAATTGTATATAACAATTAATAATTAACTATTTCTAAATAATATAAATAATATAATAATAAGAATTCTAATAACATAATAAATTACTCAATACATAGTCAGTTTCCATTGTGTATTGCTCGATGTTTTTCTTTTTTCTCTCTTGATTCGTTACTGCTCCTTTGATATTCGCAGTACTTATGCAAAGATAATTAATTATGATCGGATGTACACTGATCACCATATGATAATTATGTGGCACTTTAAACTCCCGATAATCGCATACAATGCGTATTTTACTATTATATACTGCTGTGAATTAATAACGTGAGAATAGGTGATAACCCGAAATTGTGCGATCCGCTCGATATCCACAACGTATGAAAAATTTAAGAGTGAACGATGAAGGGCTTTAATAAATCGTTATACAAATACCGAATTTATATTTATTACGCAATTAAAAAATGTAAAAATATCAAAAGATTTAGATTAATTGCTACTATATTAATTAAATACATTGCGATGCCGCTTTGATATGAAATCTATTCACCTCGTACCGATTAATAAAGCCATAATAGAGCTAAGGCTAATTAAAATGGACTGTCCAAAAATGTGAATACCGCATCGGTATTCAATATTGCGTGTGCAGTACATTTTAAACACGTAAATTCCGCAAAGTACATGAGGTATTATTAACAGAACAATTGATATAATTTTCTAATGCTTAAATCACTCGCTCTAACGAATTACACATTATTCTATGATCTCAAATCGAGAATAGTGAAACGTAATTTCATTTGTATCGATAAATAATTCAAAGAGCGATAAGAGATATATTTAAATTAATTCAAGTTTTATTAAAAGAAGAATTATTTTAAATAAAACATGAAAATAATTGTAATTTATGTCATCTCCCAATACTTTGATTTCTGCCTCAGATGAATAAACCGCGCGAAACATCTGCTTCAACAAATAGCTGTCTACTCGATATGCTTTTACGGTCATAAGAATGAATTATTCGCGCGTACTGATATTTGATAATTCATAGGAAAAGATCGCGTTTCGAAAAGTAATAACGCAACGATGCATAGAACACATCCTGCCTTTTCGCGTCTCAATATAGATCTGATAACCAAGTGATGTTGTGCATACAAGCGGCGAACAACGAGCTCCACTCAGTTCGTCATCGACACGAGAAATATTGTATACATTATAAAATAAATGTCAATTCGCTGTTTATAAAAAATGAACGTGCTTTGAATATTTTGAAACCTATTCAATAACCTCATTGATCAATTGATCGCATGAAATTTGAAAATCATTGTGTTCACGTATTCATACAAGGATTTTTTTTATTTCAATTAATATCTAAAACGTACTATTAATATCGCACGTTAGTGTGAGTTATCGTGTATGTAAACCCTGTGTATCCCGCGCTATATATCGCGGACTCGATATATGTCCCGAATCCGGTATCAGTGCGACCTGCAATTTAAATTCACTAATCCGACGATACTAATTACCTCGCCCGAGAGATTTCCAGGTCTGCGGCGTCTTCCATCGTATCTCCGGTTTGTTCCACTTTCGAAAGTTCTCATTGACAATTAATCAGCAGTTCCGAGGAACTGCACGACAAAGCGTAGATACGTTTCCCAATGCGAGCGTCCCGTACTAAAGGTAAATTCGTCGCCCGGCGAGAGAGCGCGCCGGGCACAGAGCGATGCTAATAAACGGCCGCGGCTAGCGCAGTTTACGAAGCGGGGGAGGCTCTATAAATGCCGGACGAATCGTGAATGAGATTAGCCCAGTTCCACGGGTGGTCCACCAGGCGAAATTTTGCGAAACTGCATGCTGCTCGCCGAGACGGAAAGCGAACGGCGGCGGGCTACAAGCTCCATCACTCCCTACTCGTCCCAATGCTTTTATACACGATCTGCTAGTACAATTGCACAGAGCGGCTTAGATTTTGCGATTACTTCCGCATATTCAAAAGAGATAACTACGGAAAACTTTTCACATTTGTCGTAATATTGTTGTTAATTGTACACTAGCTTGGGATCGTGTGTATCAATTTGAACAATGCACTTCAATCGCTTAAAATTGTTTTAAGTTTTCGATATATTTCAGTAAATTTAATTTGCATTGTCAAGTAAAAAAAAATTTAATTGACTAAGAAAGTAGGAAGGTACATATTCCATCTCTGACTGAGGTAGTATTTTTCGCAGAGAACAAAATTCTTTACAGTATTTAGGGGGATGGGATTCTCACTGCTACAATAGATGCTTGTTAGAATTATTATTAAATTGATTACCAATTTAATATTGTGATATTATATACAGACAAATATTTACTATATTTAAATAAATATCACTTGTTTCAACTTTATATAAGTTTTAAAAATAATACGGGAAAATGTTATTCTATTGCTAAGAAAAACAATTACTCAATTTATTTTTCTTTTTTTAAGTATTTATCAATTATCTTTAAAAAAATGAGTATTTTCTTGATAATAGTATATCCTCAAATCTATCACAAATCCATCATAAGCATCAAATTTATTCAAATATTCTGAATCTTAATAGATTTAATAGTTCAACCAAGAATATTAAGTTAAAACAAAAATTCGATTTACTTATTTTATTCTGATTTTTCTTCAATAAAATGTTATATTCTTTGAAAGAGAAAATGTTTTAAGTATGATAGTGAGTTTTTTTAATTCGTGATGAATATATAATATTTTAAGACTGTTATCAAGAAAATATTCTTTGTTAAAGAGAACTGTTACTAAGAGAAGAAAAAAAATAAATTGAATAATTGTTTTTCTCAGCAATAGAATTACATTTTTTTGTATAATTTTCGTATAACTTAGAACTGTATTTTAAGACGAAAAATTTACATAAAATCATATCAAAAATATATATCAGTACTAAGATATCACGATCTAGTCAAGTAAAGCTCATTTTTAATTAGTTGTTTTCTCATACTTGTTAACATTCTCCCATTACTGTTTAAAAAATTTAATCGTATCTTTTTTTATCTGCATATGCAATAGAATTTGATAACTGGGAATAGTTTATTCGTATAATTAAATTCGAGCTACTTGTATTAACAATATTATAAATATTCATAGTTATTATTCATAATTATTATAAATATAAATAAAAAATAAAATTCAATATTATCTTTAATAATTTTTATTACAATTTTTATTTTTTTATTGTAACAATAATATTATACGAATATAATTAAAATAATAATTAAACGTAAATAAACTTTTATTCTGTTTTAATGATACTTGAACGCTTTATAATTATTGATGTTACTGCATCAATCAATTTTACCTATAATTTTCAATCTCCAAATTTTTTTCTATAACAATATCAGGTATTCGATCCAGGATTGCGAGGGTTACTCGCAAAATAACGTCATGCGACACTCGTACTATTTTACAAATAAACGTACAATATCATTGCTTGCTACACGTGGCATTCAATTTTATGTGTGCGAGAGTAAAATTCGTTTCGATATTACTCTTCCAATACCATGAAACTCGATGTCGAACGCTATCCGTTGACCCACAAGAGATTAAATTGCAAAAGCTTTTCATATTGTGTTACAATAGAAATTAACGCAATATGTTCCATGATTAAAAATTTACCGACATATTATTATTAATCCTGCAATCGAAAGCTAAAAGCAGATATGAATGCATAGTAAGTTTGCATGTATGAGTACAAGAAATAAGCCTATTACGGAGACTACAACCAAGATTATTTTGTCGACAGCAATAGACGAAATTTCTTTTTGGATTTATAAATGAAGATAGAAAAATTGAAGTTGCAACAAGCCGTGTTTATCACAAGACCAGCTTCGTTACGCGGTCAAAATTTTTTCCATCGTCCAACGCGTAAATTGCGAGTTATCGCGCAATTTCAGTTGTCCAGTAAATCACGAATCACGCCTGCTTGTTAGCTACAGATATGCTTGTTTCGTTCATCGTTTATGTCATTAGTCTTATACCGTTCGCCCTAACAATGCGTTTCTCTGCGTCTATCAGACTCCCTCCCCCCCTTCGCACGCATACGCGTTTCCGGTTCGTTGAATTGGCTTCGTTATGTCGACGGGACCTCAATTCCCAATGCGATACGAGCCAATTTGTATCCTCCGGTGACCCGCCGCGTCTACTATAGGCCACACTGACGATGCGGATGCCGTCTAATGATCGAGCCCTGTGTATCACAGGCACGCGGGTGCTCTGACGGATTATAAACTTCGACACATCCTCCCTACGTGTACAAACACGCACACGCGTCGTAGGTGGTGCACTCGAGCACGTATTTCGAGGCGTCTACTTTGTACGCGAATGCCGTTCCGATACGATTCCTTGCCATGCATCGCCAACCTGCCGACTATATCGATTTATATTCGCAAAGGGACGCGGCTGTATCGGCCGCAGCCTCTCTGCGAGGAGCCACCGTGCGTAAACGAAAATTTAGGTTACCGCATTTAGCACCGAGCTAAAGCGTCATTCCATAAAAATTCTCTTAAAATTTTTCAAATGTAGTTTACATTCCGATTAGAACGACCAAATTTATCCCGAATATAAATAACTACAATACCAATTAGGAAATTTATTTTTATCCCGGATTTTGGTTTTCTGTACACGTATTATGGGAACTGTGTGGAATGGATTCTGATCACAGAATTATTCCATTTTCTCAAGAAAACACAATAGAAATCTAGGAAATAATTGAATAATTCCAATCGAAATCCATTCCGAGAAGAGTTCCATAATACGTGCCCTGTTTAGAATCAAACAAAAACAATGCAGGAATTGCATTTCTTTTTCTCATAGTTAAAATCGATATACTTAAATGGAATCGAATGGGAATCCGAAGACCCAAATAGGTAAATCGCACTGCGATATCAATTTGGAAACCTATTTTTATTGCAGATATTTTTTTCTGTTTACAATCAAATCGGAAACAATGCAGGAATTCATTTCGTTTCTTCACGGTTAAAATCCATATACTTGTACGAAATCGAGTGGGGAATTCTATTTTTATACCATACATTGAATACAGTAGAATAAAAAAAGTAAAATAAAAATTATTTTTATGAATTATATTGATCAATCTATATGTAACTTTCCTTTTCGTGTAATATTACTGATATTACAATATTATTATTGTAATTATCATTATCAATATTTTTTTAAATATTTTAATGAATGAAACTGCAGCAAAACAAAGGGTTGGATCAATGATTGACCGAATCAACATAACAGTCCGAATTGCTAAAGTTAAGGTCTATTAGTGCCTCTGTCATCAGCGTTTAATATAAAATGTATTTATACTATCTTAACGATTGACACGGTAACATCAATAATTCTAAAAGTGTTTAAACATTGATAATATTTATAAATTCTCTAATTATTATAATCAGTAATTGAAGAAAGTATTTTTTTATAAAAAAAGAAAAATTTAACAAAAAATCTAATCATCTAACTAACATTTTCAGTATTCATTTTCCAATTAAAATCGAATTTACAAAACATTACACTTCTAATTTAAATTTTCATAGATTTCTCAAGCAAAATTCATAATTCCTTTATGAAATCAGACTGAATTCTAATTTGATCCTAAAAAGTTTTCTATGCAGGATGCTCCATCAAGCTGTTCTTTTTTTCATTATTTTTTCTTTCAAGTGCTTTTTTTAAAATTTATTCTGACTCACGCGAGAAACGTAACACGATATCAAGGGGATAAGAGAAACTGGTTCGGAAATTAAACTTTCGCCTTTAGTTATTAAACAGCACACGAGAAACGAGTTTTATACCAACTGCAATAATTATTATTCTTATATGGAATAAAATAGTTGTGTAAATAATTGTACAAATTATACAACTTTTTCTTCTTTAATCAGATTATCTAAAGTTACACTAAATACATACATATATCTCATATTTAAACAGACAATCTCCGAAAACTTCACACCTCTTTTAAAATTTTTAGAAATTTTAAAGAAATTACCGCGTCCCAGGAAATCCATTTGCAATTCTCTTCATCATTATCATGATAATTTTTTTAAACTCACCCTCATTGCATACTTCTTGGAAAATTGTAATTCCAGATTTTCGCATTGGAATTATCCCCTTCTACATTTTTCGATGCCCGTAAACTTTTCACGCTTTACACCGCGATATCGATTATTGCATTTGCATAAGCGGTCTTCCTTATGAAAAATAGGAGTGGATGCCTATAACAACGTATTTTTTTTTTCATCGGAGTTTTTCTCCTCGAAGTTGTGGGATGCAGATGAGTGCGACGTAGCGCGTGGCTCGCTGCATTTCCTTGCTGCATCGCCGTTACGCTCCATATACGACGACCGGGTCGATATTCGCAAAGGGATTCGCGATATCCGATCAAGCTTGTCGACGAGATACCGTCGTGCGCACGTCGACCCATATCGCCCGCAGTTTCACGACTCCCATGGATTTTCGTTTCACTTACAGGGATTGAGGAACCGGTCTTACAGGCAACGTTACGGCCGCGAGCGCGAATGAAATTGTGATTTTCGGATGCCGAGACATGAGGCGCTTTGAACTGTTTCCTTCTTGAAGCCGTACAGCGCGAGAGCGAATTGTGAGAATGTCTGAAATCGTGGATGCAACACTGCACGTTCGGCAGACAATTTGTGAAATATTATCGGCTCCCTCGTGGAAGATATTCCTCTTTCGCTGTAGAAGTCGAAAGAAATTGAATCCCGATGAGCTCATAACCCAAGTTTGACAGATTATGAATAGATGCATGATAGAAAGTTATTATGTAACGACTTTTTGGAAAATGCATCAGCGTGTAAACTTTGCTCATTATCTACAAGTTAGATACTACGTTGCTTCCGCAGACTTGACGGATGGACTTACGCAGTCCGTCTTTTTATTAAGATAAAGACTGAGTTATTTCGTTAATAAGAACAAATCGTAATCATTTCTTGCAGAAATCTTCACAGAGAAATGTTTCGCTAATTAAAATACCAAATTCGTAATAAACAGTATCTTATTCTCTGGAACATTGAAATTCGAAATAAAGTTAGTAAAAGTAAAAAACTTAAGCAGAATAAATAACATTCTTTACAAGATGCTTTATAAGAAAAGATTGATATTCTATATTGTACTACTTAATAATTTGCACTATTTTTACCTCAGAAGAAAAATATTTTTAGCACAAGTGTAACGTTTAATTGTCACGGTTCTGTGACCAATTCCATTAGGGAACTCAAGTGGAATTTTAAACGAACAGTTGTTTACGAACGACGCGTGACGAAAAAAAAAAAAATTATGCCTCGGACTAATGTGCGTAAACGTGCCATAAATCCACGCGAGCGCTAACCCACGTATCCTTGATGAAACTTGATGGACACGCATACGGTGCGATAAACACGTCAGATATGTATTCTAACCAGTTGCGGCTTGTCGTGAGATACACGACAAGGTTCATTTGCGAGCAGATGAAATCGACGGTGCTAGAGAGTGCCGGCGCCGGCGGTGCCATCGGCTACGCTCGCAAGTAATTGACTCGGGGATGAGCAGTCACACGGTAGTACGCGGATCGTCGGGACGTGTTCGCGTCCCGCGGCATCTGGCAAACGGGCGCGCACGACAGCAAGTTTCTAATTTATTTAGTTTGCGCGCCAAACAAGAGTTACACGCCGCGTCGCATCTCCCCCGTCGTCGCCGTGTCGTCACGGCAAGGTCCTCCGTAAACACGCGTACGTAAACGAGGGTAAGCTTCGCGCGCAAGAAGCTTGAAATCCGCGTACATGAGGAGAAATTGCGAATGATGTCATTCGCATTAACAAGACCGAAATGAAAGCAAACGTACGTCATGCAGCGATCAAACGTTACGAAATGCACTTTCGCCAGGGGTTTACTATAAAAGAGAGAGAACTATATATCAAGCGTAGAGTTTTCTTCAGAAATTTTTGTTCTATAATTTGATTATTGTGTCGTATTCAGATAACAAGCATTTTTGCACGGAAAAAACGATTTCGTTGAAATACGGATTTGAAAATAATTATGTTGAACCATTTAAAAAATTATTGGATGTTTGAAAGCTGGTTGCTGGAATGTCAAAACTTTTTGGAGCAATATTCACGTTTGAGTGTCCTACATAATTATTTTGATGATTCAACAAGAAATTATTTTCTGATCTGTATCTAGTTAAATTTTTAAATACTGCAGTAAAATTGTTCTTTCCGTATGGACATGTAGTAAATGTTAATTGTTTGGAATTTATCCATGTTTAATTACAAAGAAAAATTTAGCGTTAAATTTGTATGATTGCTACTGGAATTCAATGATCGGTAACATAAAAACGGATTAACAACGTTGTGAATGTCGATGGCACGTTCTCGAACTTTACACTTTACGAATCTAATACTGCATCGTATTTTGCATACCGCAAGAGTCCGCTCGATATTTTTCATCACATCAAATATTTCTACGACAATGAATGCCGTGAAAGCAATAACGCGCGACCGGGATGCAAACGCCAAGGAAAAATATTCTAAGCAAGATGGAGGACGGATATCGATGAGTTGTGAGGATCGGGCTAGCAGGACCACTACCGAAAAATTCCATTGGCATTCAATGGGCCGTCACCGGAATTCAATAGTTTCTCGATACGATGCGCTGGAATATTACGGAAATTTTGTAACCAATTTCCATATGAGAGAGAGAGAGAAACTTTGAGTGTATATATATGACTCATAGAAGGAATGCATTAAAATGATGTGTAATTTATGATGGAAACAGATAATTTGCGGGAAATAAAAATATGTAACGTATGATTAATATGTGTGTTATTATGCGGGTAAAAATTAATTTGCACTTACAATTAAATACCTGGTCTATGACGGTTACAAAAGTGAAAGTTACAAGATTATGTGATAAAATTGAAAAACGCGTAACACACATACATTTGCTTCAATTATCTGAATGGTTTTTAATTCAAAAGAGAAATTTTTATAAATTTTTATAAATTTTTTCTATTTTAGCATTGTATTTAAAAGAGCATGCGAAAAGTTAGGTAAATGTTAATTTTACATATTAATGCACAATAAAATGCACAAGAGAACCACGCACTTGAACATTGAAAAAACACAAAAACTGTGAGACTGTTTTGTAAGTAAACGCACAATAATAAATATTATGTTATTAAAATTTTACAACAATATGCAGTGTAAAATATACACAATAGTAGATAAAACGTGCGACGGTATATACGGGAATGTGCAACGTCATGACGACGAGAAACGCTCTGGCAGTAGATACAGGCGCACCAGACGACGACGAATGACGTTCCTCGCCGGCGTCTTTTGCCCCGTGCAAACTTGACTTGCTGTTCGACATTTTTTTTTTACCGCACCGTTCGCTTCTCGTTCGACAGATATAAAAATTCAATTGCCACTCAGGTGAGGAGTGGTTCTACTATCCTCGCCTATCTAGTCCGCGCTGCAAGTTGGCCAATTTCCAAGCCTCGACGGACGGAGCGAATATCTCTCGGTCTCGGTTCTCTC
>QKQZ01049649.1:0-23261 GCA_003595255.1 Solenopsis fugax
TAATTCACTTAACTATATATTATAATTATATTAACAAAATTTGTATGGTTGTCCCCTTACAGTCGCCACTACAATTTTTTCTTTCCGTGCAAAAATTCGCAAGTATGACGTCCACTACACTAAGAGAAATCGTTTGATAGAATAGTGATCAAATGAATTTTATAATTACTGGTACCAAAAACTTTGTTACAATTAACAAAACTTTTTGTAATTTGTTGTATGAAAATAATTATTTGATTAAGGCTACAAATTGTTTGATCAAAACAACTATGTTATATATTTAGTAACTATCACTATAAAATTCATTTGACTATCACTATATTCAACCAAACTTTGGTTGATTTTATCAAACATTTCTCTCAGTGTACTCGAAATATAAAAATCGCGTAAAAAGTATGCATTAAACTTATGCTTAAATCCTCAAACTCACTATTTCTCTGGATTCTAGCGACTCTAAGGCATTATTTTGATATCCTTATAGTTTCTCTGACTACGCCACATTTAATTACATGATGCACTTGTTTAATATTATTACGGAGCATTTAATTTAGCTTGTATGACTTTTGCAGTCAGTGTCTATACAAAAGCGCCAGGAAATGTAAATTCGCTGTGCTGAAAAAAAAAGAAGAAGAAGAAAGGAAGAGAACTAGAAAAGTGAAGTCATGCGCATAACAAACATGAGAACGCAAAATCGAGAATACTCTTAATGTATACAAAATTTTAAGCATGTAATTTTCTCGTGTAATGCAACATGATTATGAAAGAGCAGTTCTAAAAGAAAAGTTTCGCATAGTGATATCACTACGTTCAGTTTTATTTATTCATAGAGCCCGCTCGTAGAAGTGCATTCGCGGGTCTCAAGATACCCATTCGATCGTAAATGCCTTCTAATTAAAGCTTATCGTACGACGCGAGTGAATGAGGGCAGGATCAACGGTTATCAACGCTTTTTCAGTTCCGGATATCTTTTTAGCTTCAAACTACCGTGGTTTGAGAATCGCTGATGTTGAAGTGTCTCGCTCACGCACCTGTAAACTTTAGGTCTCGAGCAAATACCGTAGTTATAAGATAGCTATATAGCCGACTACAGAGGGGGAGAGAAAGAGAGAGAGAGAAAGAGAGAAAGAAAGAGAAAGGAGTAAAAAAGAACGTATCGCGCGACCACTGGCATGGAAAGTCAGCGAGTAATTTAATAACGCCTGCGGCGGCGACGACTCTCCGTCGACCTTAACGACGAACTTTTCCGTCCATTTAAACACGATAATAACGAAAGTGGCCTCGCGCCAACGCAGTCGTAATGCCGATAACAGCGACGATATGGTAACTACTCCGGTGCTTTCATGAAACGATTCCGGATAGTCCGCTGGTAGTACAGCTCTCGTAAAACACGCCGGACAATCAAAACGACAGGTAAATGGTATCGCTTCGTCGATATTTCATGTAAACACGCTCTTTGTAACGGTGAAATGTTGTGCCTTATGCAGAATACACTTCAATGCATCGATTCGTTCACTCTAAATAGTAAATAGAACATAAAATGATTCATTTAATAGGCAGTACGTGTATTGTATATTTCGTAATGTGCAGCGCTTATTCATTAAAATTTCACCCTAGCTTTATTTTTATTTTTCAATGCTATATTTTAGAAAATGTACAAAAATTTTGAAAAATTATTTTAATAATTCTTTATCGCTAAAAATAAGATAGTACGTGTTCTTCATACAAAGAAAACATTTATAGAAGGTGAAAATATAAAAAAAAATTATTAATTATTAAAAATATCGAATCCATTTTAACTCATATTAACGGATTCCGTACTGTCATATTACGGAATAAACGAGTAATAGCGAATTGTGACGCTCAACCGTGCAAGGGTATTATATATCATTGACTCTTACTACTGAAAATTATTTTGGTAGACTATAATCACTGCTTAAGGGGCAGTGCAACATAATTATAATTATAATATCATTAATAATCACATAAATGCTAATTCTCTTAACAGATTATATAAATAAATAATCATATATTCAAATATGAGACTAAATAAATGCTATCGGGGGAATAAAACGTGTGCAGCAATTTATTATGAAAACTTTTTCCAAGGCTTTAAACAAGGCTGACTGGGATCCAAGTACCAGAAAGTCACAATTAGGTAGCCATGGTTACCCTTACGACGTTTCACTGATCGCAGCTTTAAAGTAGATTGCCCACCGGAAAGTAGAATAGTCGACGGCGTGAGTGTACTCATGGTCCATTCGACCCGCCGGAGCTTCGCTTTACGCTCCGCGGTTCAATTACAATCGGAGCCTTGCTTTCCCTTCTTTCCTCAGGTTTTTCGGGTTATATCGGTGGAGACCGAGAGGATGAAGGACTACTCCCTAGTCCTGCGACACGCTTCACGCTCCGAAGACGATCGTCCGACCATTCTCGCGGTCTAACCGCATCCACCGCGCCGAATCGATATCCATCCTACCGTCGAGAGGTGTGCGGCAGGTACGTGTCGCCGTGGCTCTGTACACGGGCTACACGGACGCGCGTATATTTCTTTTTGTGGATATAGACGGGTAGGTAGCCCCTCCCCTCCTACCTGTACGCGAACGGTAGAATCGGCGGGATCGCGAGGGAATGGCGTATGTGTATACACATTCGTGGAAGCTTAGCCATGAGTAATGGCGTACGGTGGCAGGGAGAACCCGGACGGTTGCCGGTGGTTAATTATACGGTGGGATTAGCTTGGCCGGCACCGCCGCAAACCCACCTCTATAATTTTCTCGAGGGTTCAAATTCGAGCGTAAAGCGAGCTCCTACTCGAAAGTGGGAATAGGAGGAGAGAAAGAGAGAGAGAGAAAGAGGGAGGAGGGACACGTAAGAGGAGGCAGTAAGAGGAGAAGGAGGCAGAGATGACCGTCGAGGCTTTGCATGAGATAGCGCATCCTGATTGCGTTCACGCTACTAGCTGAGTATATGTTCTATTTACTATCTATTAGAATTCAGCTCTTGGCGTACAAACGCGCGCATAAAGGAGAGGGGGAAAGAGAGAGAGAGAGAGAAAGAGAGAGAGAGAGAGGGGGAGAGAAATTAACTTTACTATTAACTTTACTTTTCATAACCAATTCGTGATCGTTTGATGTAATAATTATTTCACGCAATCTAAATCGATTACAATATTAAAGATATCGAGAAGAGCTTATGCACGATTCGCAATTTATATATAATTAAAACGCAAATAAAACTTTCATGAGAATATATGTCCTAATTTTTGTCTGAAATATCAGGTAATCTCTGCATGTATAATATATATATTTCTTTCATAAACAAAAACCAATGAATTTCATTCATACGTTCGTTCTATCCTAAAATATTTTCATTTATGCTCAACAAGAATATTTGATCGAATAATTATTATGGTAAAACTAAATCTTTTTGTTAACTATAAAAACATTTCTCGGAAAAAACATATAATATAAATCTCTCAAAAAAATAGGTAAAAAGAAATAAATATATAGATCTCCTTCTAGCCAACAAATTATTAAAAAAAAAATAACATTTTTCTTAAGAAATAATAAATTACTAAATAATGTAATTTTGCTATAGTATACAGTTAATTTATTTTCATTACAAATAATATAAAACATGTTTCGTGACGATTCACACAAAGAACGGCAATTTATCGTCGCATCATTCTTTTCCTCTCTCGTCCTAAAGTATGCGACCCTTACCAGCATTATCGAGCAACATGCCTCTTGCGTGAGGGATCAAGCGAGATCCCGAATGGAGAAAAGGGAAAGAGGATTGTCGTGTGGAAGGGCAAAGTGATAGATAAACAGATGGCAGGCGACGAGAGAAAAGAGGATGCTATTGTGAAGATCGAGAAGATAAGATCAAACGCAACGCGGTACAATCGATGATAGTGATATTATCTCGAAAATCTCCCTTTCCGACAAAGGAAGGGAGGAAAAATCGTGTTGCTCGCGAATCATTAGGCTTGTCGATTACAAGCTCTTTGTAACCAGCTCATGGTCACGTCGCTGGCGTAGAGGCAATACGAAAATAACTTCTTTAACTGGCAATCTAAAAAGATTCCATTGCCTAGCTCGGGTCAGTTCGATCACGAGTAATGTCACGTATCCAAAGATTCTTTCCCAATTAGTAGTTATTTGCTCCACTTCTACGCCCTACACTTTAGTTCGTTCGCTCAACCCACATTGGATTTATTCTCGTTTTCCCAATTGCACGGCAGAAATCTCAACGACAGGATTGACTCCAGCGACTCTGTGGCACGAGATAAAGCAGTGAGAACAAATAGGAAAGATAAAGTTGTAGGAGTGAAATAGATCGGAAAATTTATATCGTTCGATTTACCAGTCGGAAATTTTTTTGGAGGCTTTAGGGATGCCGCTATTTTCGTCGCACGAGAAAGGCAAAGCAACGACGTGGCAAAAGCTTTCTGCTCTCTAACGTTCGATAAACAAAGCTTCCTTTCTGAGAAAAATAAACTCAACTTTGTTCAAAAGAAAATATCTACTTGTCGAGCGATAAAAATAATATTAATTTAATTTATCATTTTTCATCAAAAATAGATTTTAAAGAAATAAAACGCATGCTTGCTCGTATATTTATTTCTTGTATATTAATTCTAATATTTTTTTTCATTAATAAATACTTGCAACAAATCCTAAAACTAAAAATTATTAGAAATGCAATTTTTAAAATGATCTTGAGAATTTTCTTCAGCACGTAAACAAAATAGAACACAAGTATACAAGAAACGAAAAATGTAATTATTATAAATCCTGGATCAATAAATATAAATTGTTTAAATATGATTACAAAATTTGATTTCTAAATTCAGAGAAGGTTTTTGATATTAAATATGATATTTTCAGAAGCATATGCTACATTTTCCAAATCTACATTTCTGATTGATAGGGAAACGTTCAGATTCGAATACAGAGCTAGAATAAAACATCTATCCACTCCAGCATTCGCATTTCTTAGTATTTCTCATGTTACATCTAAAATCGAATAACCCGATATTTTTGAAAATATCATGGATATATCTACATCGCGTAGTCAACGTATCGTAAGTCAAATGCAAGAAGTAACATCGTAAAATCTCAGGAACTCCATCTTCCGTAACACTGAAAAATGCATTCGATGTATATCATATGATACTCGGTGACAGATACCGGAAGTTATGATATATTACACTGAATAATTCTATGAATGAAACAATAATATACGTAACAATAAAACAAAAACCCAGAAAAATCCAAAGCTAAATATTTCTTTTAGAGAAAGAGGATTGGTATGCGCTAATATTGGATTACAGTTTAAATTGTGTTTTATCTCTCGCTCAGCCGCACCATACACTTCGAGACGCCCACGCGAATTAAACTTGTTCTTTCGCGCAGCAACACGCCGGGGCGAAATTCGCGCGAACGTGACGTGACAGGCGGCGTGTCCGAGATTGACGGCGGTACGATGAATCCGGCGGATTTGGCATAAAACCGGCGGGTTTACGAGGCCGACTTTGATTGCGCCGCTGGTCCGTGCACGCTATTGCGACGCGGACGAACGAATAATCGAAGGGATTGCCAGGTGGTTGTCAGAACATTCGGCCGGGCCTCCCTCGACGCAGCAGCACGCCCCCGGAGCGACAGATATTGCTTTTCCACGGCATCGTAAATTCACGGCAGCGTGTATTAATGCCCGTGCCGTCACGGGGAGGAACGCACGAAATTTCCGTACTCCGTCTTTCCCCCGGTCCGTTCTTCGCCCCCGTTATTCATCGCCACACCATCGCGCCTCCGCGCACTCTTGCTGCGTAATCGATGGACCATTGGCGTACGAAGAAGATACGCAGCAGTTGCATACGTGACGATCGCGCTATAAAAAAAAAAAAAAGTTCCGACGGAGTGTTACAGATGACGTTTATCGTGACGTCTTTTGCAAAGTATTTTCGCCTCGTCTCTGCGTTTAGAGTATGAAGAAGGTAGCAAAGTTGAATCGAGAACTCGGCATAAAGAAAAATGGTAAATGCTAATAATAAAAGTAAAAATTTTCAACTCATATTTTATTTATTAAAATGTAAGTGTGGATATATAGCTTATATAGCTTCAACTTTTATCTCGTGAATTTCCTCGCCAGTGGTGTTCACTTTAAGTTTTTATAGTGACATTATTCCTTGCACATAAAACCTTCCTTTTGAAAAGGTTTTGAATTTATGTTGCTTTATGAAATAATAACTTTGATATGCTTAAATAAAAATAGCTAACTAAGTTCACCTCAGTTCCATTTAACAGAAATGTATAGCCCTCTAGAATTTGTTTGACAAACGATGTTGTTAATAATAATAGTATGGAACAATTACACAGAAAAAAAATTAATATCAAATCAACAATTCATTGTTTCATATATAAGCAAGAATATAAAATCTCCTTGGAAGTATTTATAATCTCAAAGAGACATAATTTGCTTACATAAAGAAATTTTGTTTCTTCATGTAAGCAAATTATGTCTGATCAAGATTATCAAATTCTTCCAAGAAGATTTTATATTCTTGCTTATATATGAAACAATGAATTGTTGATTTGATAGTCATTTTTTTCTGTGTATTTCGGGCTGAAATTTATTTGTGTAACATACGCTGTTACATTATTATATACCTATTTAAAATATTATGAATGCAATATTTTAAGACGCAATTTATAGTACATATCTAGCAAGATATTTACAGCATTGAAACAATTACAGCAATGAAATGTAGCGAAGGATTAAGCAAACTCGCAAAATTCCGCGCGATGATACGACGTGACATCTTTCGTGTGAAGTTGATAACTTGATAAGCGAAGTAGACGCGTCATATCGCGAGAGACCGAAACAGCAAGGCAGGGGGTGTCAGTAATGAGCTATCCGAGTTAATTAAGCACACCGGCGAACGTATCTTGCGCATCTTGCGGCATCGCACAATCAGCCACTTGCGGCGCCGAGGTGAAACCTCACGCGGAAGGATAGAAATTTGCTGTAACGTTGCTGATCGTGCCTTCCATTCGTGTGAGCGTGCAACGAGCCGCTGGAGAGCTGCTTTATGCTCCACGTTAAGGTATTAGCGTACGAACCATGTCGCGATATAAACGGCGAGAGCACGCTCGGACTAACGAGTTAAGCTGGAATTTATGGTTCTGACAAAATTACTCGCGGCGACGGCGACGCCTCGATGTAAAATTACTACGTTATAGTAGGTGGCCGTTATACGAAGAATGTGTCACGGATATTCGCCCATTGCTTCCCCGGAGAACGCGAGCATCCTGGTTCGAGATACGCGATCTCCTCAAGAGCACCGGCTACGATTTAACAAACGCACGCATGCTCTCGTTTATTGATTTCATTATGACACGAGATATCCGTTTTATCGGAAATTGCAGTGCGCATACAACGGTCGCGGACAATAATTGCGTGGCTCACGCTCGAAATCCGGTAAATCCACGTTTGTGAAAATTCGTATTATTCCTGTACACTGTATACACGATGCTGCCCATAAAGCCAACCAGTCGTATATGTTGAAGGGTTAGAGAAAAAAAGGGCAATGCGTTTATCATTTTTCTGATAAAACACGATCTACCCGATTTTCATAGAAATTTCATAGGATTTTCACGGATTGTCATAGAAATATTTCAATCGATGATTGTTAGAAGTGTCAGCCTTTCGACACGAAACAAAAACTATATATGACATCGGTGAGATTGGAAAAGGCCAGAAACACGCATGGCACAGGCTGGTATCCGACAAAGAGTCAGCGTACATTTTCGTACATCTCGTATCATAAAAAATGACATTGGGAATCGCACGTAGCTGCGAATAGTTCGAGAATTTCGAATCATCGATGATTTGACTTCGAATCGATCGCTTATTTTAATTATTTTATTTTTATCTCCTGCGCGACTAATCTTGTATCAGCGCGTACCAATTCTCGTGACTGATTGTTTATCAATTTCCAAAACTTTTTTATCATTTCTAAATCTTATAAACTATTCAAAAATTTGTGTATACGATGGACAATCGTTTTTGTAAATTTATTTCAACATTTGTTAATTTTATTATATTTCATAAGTTTGTATCATGATTTTATAGAACTTGGAACAAAATTCTAATAAAGTGCATTAAAGTATCATCATTTCCATAGCAACATTATAATTTGTATGTCATTCATGCTCATTTATCAATACTCTCATATTTAATAGTCTAGTATCTATTATGAATTTTTATAAACACATCATTATAATTTTTTATAATTATAATATCTTCTAAAATTCTTGCAATTAATTTTCTCAGTTAAAAAAAGATTTGTAATGTTATTGAAACATTTAAATTAATATATTGTCATTTGTTAATTTTACTTCATAAGCTTGTATCATGATTTTATAGAAATTAGAACAAAATTCTAATAAAGTGCATTAAAGTATTATCATTTCCATAGCAACATTATAATTAGTATATGTATTCAATGCTCATTTATCAATATTCTCACATTTAATTGTCTAGTATCTATTATGAATTTTTATAAGTACATTATTTTTTGTAATTATCTTCTAAAATTCTTGCAATTAATTTTCTTGTTTGTTAAAAAAGGATCTATAACATTATTGAAACAGTCAAATTAATACATAATGTAAATATGAGAAAATTTGATCCAATTCGACTCGTAATCGAATTAAAAAGATTTTATTCGATTCAACATTAAAATTTTAAATTTGATTCAATTCGAGCATATCAAAGATTCGATTCGATTTTAAATAAATGCTTGATTCGTACACCTCTAATGATAAAATTGCATTATATTGATAAAATTATATTGTAGATGTCATTAATGTGATTATAGAAAATTATCTCGAAATAATCTCCAGAAATCAGAACCAAAAGTAATAAAGAAATAACTCGTCTTTATAAATACTGACAACTCATCTTTTAACAGTATAAATGAAGAAACGATTCGTCTATATGTGTGGAACGAAAATTATTCTCTCGCCGCGTCATAATTATGATTTGCATTGGTATGTGAGACGGTAAAATAACGGAAATACTACGACTGGCGGCAGGTGGAAAGCTGCGAGCGATTCCCAATGGCGTCATTCCTTATGATACGAGATGTACGAAAATGTACGCGGACTCAGCTTGCCGGGTACCAGGCTGTGCCGCGCGTGTTTCTGCCCTTTTCCAATCTCACCGATGTCATATATAGTTTTTGTTTCGCGTCGAAAGGCTGACACGCTTACGCACGAGTTGACAGGTTCCCGCGGCACCGTCAGGATTGCGCCCCGGGATTACGTCGAACGTCACATCCTCCGCTTTTCGCGTCCGCCTCATATCCGATGTGGCGCAATCTCTGTCTGCCTCTCCGACTCTCTCGTTCCCTGCTCGTCGTGGAGCGCGTATAACATGGACCGCTTTGCCATAGAGAGACGTCGACGAGAAGTTTCGGTGGCAGCAGACGTTTCGAGAGCAGAATTGGGGGTGAAGGGGGGAAAGAGAGCACCGATGGCACTTGAAATACGCCCGCGAGACAACGGCTGGTCGTATAAGTTTAATCCTACGTGACGATATAACCTTCTCGGAGCTCTTCCCGTACAGTTTACCGTCTCTTTCCGTCTCTTTATCCCCTCGGAGAAAGAGTAGCGCAAGAAGGAAGACGAAAGAGAAGAGCAGCATATTTATCAAGCTCTACCGGCGCAATGAGAAGTCTCGCAGTATCGTCACTCAACTATTCTTATTTTAATTACACTGAGCTGTAAGTTAGTTATAAAGTGCGACATGCAGCACAAGTGCAACATGTGGATCAATGAGAACGTATTCTATTATCTTTTAAAATTCTTGCAATTAATTTTCTTGTTTGTTAAAAAAGGATTTATAACATTATTGAAACAGTCAAATTAATATATAATGTAAATATGAGAAAATTTGATCCAATTCGACTCGTAATCGAATTAAAAAGATTTTATTCGATTCAACATCAAAATTTTTAATTTGATTCAATTCGAGCATATCAAAGATTCGATTCGATTTTACTCTGCTGTAATCAAAATTATAAAAAACTAATTGAGAACATTATTGGAGTTGGAGATCGCTTGCGTAACGTCAAGACATTGTTTATAAATTGTACTTTGTTACAAAACTCAATATTAAATACAATAAACAGAGCTAAATATTGAACGGATAAACTTTTTAGCATATTAAATTTTAACAAGTTTTTTAAATTAAATATTAAATTGCTTATATATCAATGAAAACAATTTTATAACAATATTAATAATTTTGAATAATAACTATTATTGAAACATCTGATTTATATTGAAGAAGCTGTTATTAAAATTCTGTTTGTATTGTATTTAAAGCTTTTACAAGTAGATATAAAATTCGCAAATTTAATGAAAGAAAAACAAAAATATTTCTCATTGGAAAACGGTCGAAAAGGACTCTATTTTTCATACGGAAAACCATTTTGCAGCGATATTAAAATTTATATCATTTTTAGATATACTGTAATTCAGTATCGAGCTGTTACGCGGAATTTATGTAGCCTAGGTGTGAGACGGTCGTGCACACAAAGTGGCATTAAAAGCGTCCCGCTGAGCGAAAGATCAAGCTACGACGATCCATTCGGATTCGTGACACGCGCTAAACAGATTTGACGGCAACGAGGAGACGCGTCGCGGAGTTTTCGCTACGCCGGCGCACCGGTTAAGATATTCGTCCGTCGCGCGGCATAACCACGGAATTCTGAAAACACATGATACCCGCGCGCATGACTTGGCCTATGGCCTGTGGTCTCATCTAACTCAGCGCGGCAGTTTATCTAGTTTGGTATTCCGTCGTCGCTTGTATCCAGCGATATAACCCGTCGCGTGGTGTTCGATTTAATCCTCTAAATCCCACGTCTGGCGATAGTTATAACGTCTCGGAAGTCAGGAGATTCTCTGCGATTCGCAGCGACGCGCCATGATGCAGATAGTGCAAGAGATTCTTCTCGCTCGCAATATCCAACGTTTTTTCGTTTTTTAAGAATGTACACATATGTCACATCTGAAAGTATTAAGTTTCCAAAAATTCAAGTTATTTAATTTTTTTTGTTTGCTCTTGATTCTTATGTAAAATCGCGTTTTGTATACTTATTTGCAAATTTAAGGAGGAAATAGTATTGCGAATTAAATCAAATTTTTTACATATATTGATAAAATTTTAATAATCTGTGTAAAATTTTACTTGAATCCACTTACTCGTTTAATAAAGTTCTTTACTTAAAACTGTAGCAAAATAAAGTCATTTTCGCTGCATAAGTCATTATAAATCAAATTTTTCATTTTTTTTTCTTTGTAGCTGGTTTCAAAGTCAAAATTCGAATATTCACGACCAAAATTTTTTGTCACTGAATGTAAAAGAAAGAGAATAAATCTAAGAAGTCTGTTAAAAACTGATCTTTTCTCTAAATATTTAATTATAAGTTGAGACTCTTCGTGCATTCCATGATTTGTGTAGATATGCATTATTTAAAGAAAACTTTATTCATAGAGATCAATCATGTAGCTGAAAATTTGTTACGAATTTAATTGTTACGTATTCTTATCTGTCACAAAAATGATATAATGCCTATATAATTAACTCGCAAAATTTTGATTATCAAGGGACAGTAGTGGAACGTCGTTCTACTGTGATAAATATTGTTTGAACTTTCATCCTTTGGGCTTTGCATACTTTGAGCAACGCTGCAGCTACTAGCTTTGAGTAGAATTTAATGTTTGTTACGTCCAGCGTAACATAGACGTAACCCCTGCCCCTCTGAAATACGGCTTACGTAATATGCAACTTAATCCGCAGTCCCAAATCTCGTGCTTCGTAATAACACCGGCACTTCGTCATAATTTCATGCTTAGTTTAACGCTGCAAATGTATTCGCGCCACTATTCTATGCAACGGAGACGAAATGCACTGCGATACAATTTGGTACTTTCCACTTTAACGATTCGCCGCATGATATAGTATAGAACGCGGGTCGCATCGCCCCGCTATATTAAAATTTAAGACGGCACAGCAAAATGCGCGAAATAATATTTTATTCTGGCTTTAATGGATGATATTTGCCTCTGCGCCGGCCTGCGCGCCAAGCGCAATGCAACGACAAAATTCACATTCTAGAATCCAATATTCTTCCGCATTACCTTTGACGCTATACTAGTCTCAAGACCTCCGAGTCCTTTCTGTATGCCTCGTTTTTCTTTTGTTTGCCGCTCAACAAAGAATGTACGAAATTTGATGATATATTTTAATCCTTTTTCCAACAATTTAATCTTTCGGGATTTTCGTTTGTACACAACAGTTTTATGCAACGTAATTGAATCCGTGACTGAAGTATGTAAATAAGATTTTAATTTTAATTTTAAACTTACAATATATAATAGCAATTCCAATCTTTATTTAATTATTTGGTGACTTTAATAATCCAAGTTCAAGAAAACAAATCGATACAATATCAATGCACACTTAAAATAGTCAAATTTCATAAAAAGATATATTGTGTAAATATCATCCGTACACATATAAAAATTGTATAATAAACATAATCTAAAAAATATTTACTTTTTTAGAATAAATATAAATTAAAATAAAATCATCAGATTATTAAATATTAGAAGAAAGATAATTTTTAAAAATCACGAACGTTATATAATTACAAAATATATAAAATTACAAGCAATAATTTATAGGAAATAATTACAAAAACAGACAACAGTTTATCTAACTAAATTATGAATTGAAGAGTTGCTAGCCCGAATAGCTGCGCCGAGAAATAATGAAGTATCGTGGTCAAAAGATTCTTTTAAAATTACGCGGTTATTTCATTATTACCGTCCATTATCGTATAAACAATACGATTCCCGACGAGACACGATGTCGAGGAATTCGTAATGAAGCAACGGACGATAAATCCCTCTGTGTCTCTCCCAGATCGCGCACAAATATTCAGCTTTTCTCCGCTCAACGGCGTAGATCCGATTATAAACCGGCGAGCCTTTCCGCGGTCGTAATTTTCACATTAGCGCCGCTCGGCGGGCAACCTAATTCGATGATACCACTGCTAGTCGCGGTCACTGTTCGACCACCGACAGCAAATTCACCCTCTCGCTCGCGACTCTTCGGAATATTTGCCGTGCCACCCGGGGGATAACGAATATATCGTGCGCCCGTAACGACCTTTCAATAAATCGCATTCCCGCCCTCACCCGTATCAAATCAAATTTCCGGTTCGGCCTGAGGCCATCCGCGGTGTGAGAAATTCGACGATGATCCGGAACAAGGTTTACGCAGCCGGTAGGTCGATACGGAGTATGAGGACGAGGTGAGACGCGGGACTCCTCAGCAGACTAGTTCCACCGACAGAAACGGATTGCTTTACGTCGAATAAGATGTGAGCCGAGAAACGCCGCGCCGGCTCTCCGATGGTAGTCTTCGAGCGAGCAAACGGTTCAATAAAATTGAATTTTGAGCTTGATATTGCCGGTAGGCGCATATACGAGTATGAATGAGCAATCATCAATCAATGATTAAATCTACGGTTATTTCTCTCTAGATAATCTCATGTATAATAAAATTATGCAATTACAATTTCGTTTAAAAAAAAAACGTTATTATAGTTAAACAAAAATTAAAGTGCTCATTTCTTTGTTACTAGTTCAATTATTTTCTTAATATATCCATAAGCGTTTACAAACTATTTAAACGGTAAAAGAGTATACTGATGTATAACATAAAAGCAGATATCTACTGATATCATCCATGAAATTGCTGATGATATCTTTATATTTTTCAATATTCAATATTTGATGTAACGCGAGGTGATAGGCGTTAAAGTATTTAATAAAAATATAAATATAAAACATAAAAGTAATGTTAAGTTTGGTATCTTCCTATTATGATGCCGATTATTTGATGAACGTCATGACTGCACTATATTTTCAGAAGTCAAATCTGTTAAAAGAATCAGTGATGTGCAATGTGAAGGGAATAAGAAATTAATCAAGATTAATTTAACTTTAAAAATATCAAGTTTAAAATAAATTCTAATTTATCTTTTAATTTTAATAATAATTTATAATGATTTCAAAATAGCTATTAATTTTATCATTGATATTACTCCATTTACTTCATTTATTCGCTGCCCATTAATCCATTTAACCTTAATGCTAATAAATGGTAGACGTGAAGTTAGTTTCCATTTATATTATTTATGTATGTATATTTTATATACATATATGCAAAATAAATAATATACAATAATGTTCCAATTATATTTGATATTTTTGATTCGGAATCAAAATATATATCAGATAATGGTTAAATATTGCGTCATAACAGTAAAAGATATTTCAAAAAATGTTGATACTGTACATGTTCGATTATATAGCTGTCGAGAGAACAAGGGATTATTAGATTCGTATTCACACTCCCTCTGGCACGACAACGTCCTTGTTGATCCCAAGTCAGCCATCGAATATCCTTGTAATTTCCGGCGCGCAAGAATGACCACGGAGAATATACGAAACCGGAAATGAGTGTCGCCGCTGTTCGCCTCGCGACTCACTTCCGCCGAGGTTCGAACCTTTAACGACTGAGGCTCCTGTATAATACGCGGGAAGTTTATTAAGTCGCCTGGTTGTTACTACGATCGTCAATTTTTGTCGTTGAATATTATACGTATATTATTTGTGCGGGAATCAAATCCGTTTACAGAGTCAATGTCAATCAACTAAACATGATAAAATTCTGAGACGCAAACTTTGTAACTAACGAGACATCAGATATCATCTTTGCCAAAAGAATGTTTTATAAATAATCAATGTAAAATTGTAAAAAAAAGAAATATTTTTAAAATAAATATTATATCTTTAATACTATATGATAAAGAAAATTTGCTTCTAATATTTTATTTACTTTGGTACTATTTCATAATCTTCTTCAGAGACATCTTTCTATTAATGTTAAAAATTCATGTAAAAAAATGTTTAAAATGCTATTTTTGTGAATTTGTCTATATTGAAAGCAACGTGAATGGACCACTCACCTTTTGATGCTTTATTATTTTAATGCCAAGAGCAAGCAGAAAATTGTGATTTTTTTAGCTTTTTAATTAAAAACTAAAATGCAATTTTTCGAAACTCGACTAGGTTTTAATTACCAATTGTGCCTTTTTTAAAACGTGTAGCTTTGTTCTATAAAATGTAAGCATTAAAAATAAAATAGTCGTGCAATAAATAAATCTCTGCTCTTGATAACCAAGTAAAACCAGTAATTTTATATAAATTTAATGTTTTAAATATTTTTTAAAAATAATTTTAGAAACTATTTTTGTTAAATGATCTGATTCACAAACAAAAATGCTAAATATCGAATTTCCTCACTATTTCAATATATTGATCTCGCATGTTTCCAGTGTTTAAAAAAAGGCTATTTGAAAAATGTAAT
Organism: Solenopsis fugax; assembly: GCA_003595255.1. Taxonomy (NCBI): domain Eukaryota; kingdom Metazoa; phylum Arthropoda; class Insecta; order Hymenoptera; family Formicidae; genus Solenopsis; species Solenopsis fugax. The sequence goes on from QKQZ01049649.1 coordinate 15,517, forward strand.
TTAAAAAATGTAATAAGTTACATTATAAAGAAAATATTCGTTTAGATTAGATTCAGCGCTAAATCGATTACCGACAAATCACCATCTTTTTCCACAAAGATATTTAACTTAATAGTGTCTTCTCATAACGCAAATACGGGAATATTTTAATCATTTACGTTAAGTATCCTGTATAATAAGAAAAAGACAGATGGTATCGATCGACAGACATTTCAATGGGGAGTTACATTACGATTATTTTCACTGTATGCTTACGCTGACATTCAAACGCGAACTGGGCATATGTATGCGCGTATCATCCTCCTATTTTTTACCAGTTAAGTCAACTCGATTCCGCAGTACTCCATATCGATGGAAGTTGTTTGCCGCTGTATGGTTAGGAACTATTTACTCAGTTGATTCGTGTCGAATAGAACAACAGTAAAACATAGACGAGCATTGACGTAACTTTGCAAAGCGCAAATTCCGCGTAGATTACTGGATAATATTTCGCCTTTGCAATCTTCTACTTTGCACGAAATTTCCGTAACGATCTTTTCGAAAGTGGACTCCGTATCTCTTTGCAAAATCTATAGCTGTCGTTGACTGCACACGCTAAACCGAATCAATAATGTTTTCGTTCGCCAGAAAGCTAAATGTGTATTCGCCGTACTGCAAATATTAAAATCGATTTGGCTGTCGGGAAATGTTGCGTAGTTATCAAAGCATATGCATATGTTAGCTGTGGAAACCGTGATTTTATTTTGACGTCAAATAACAGAACTTCACTACGAGAAAACTTGCATTAACTTCTCAAATATCAAGATGATATGAAAGAAAACAGTCTGTGTGATCTAACTAGAATAAATTTCCTCCATCGTAAAAATATTGTTTTCAAAAAGACTTTTTTTTAATTGTTTCGTGTTTGGATCTCATATATCTGTAATACTTCTTAAATTTTATTCATGTGGCTTGGCGTTTATAAAAACAAAACTTATAGATTGGAAATACGTCTTTCGCGTATGTTAGAGATTGAATCAATTTTCTATATTGGAGAAGCGTCGAGATTTTTTAGCAATTTAGCTTATCCGCTCGCAAATTAAAACATTGGAAAATTGAATTGTTGCTAACCGTAGAATCTATACGGGTCGGGTCAGGTTCGGTTTAAAAATTTTCAGCGGCTTTTCGCGGTCTACGAAATCTTCGCTAGCTCGGTTATTGAACACTTCATTTTATTGGCCAGTTTTATAAGCTCGAAAGAGAATTCATTCGTCGGATTATTTTATAACCGAATGTTACTGTCGTCGTAAACCGCGAAATTCATTACTGCAGCTAGCTGTAAACACAAACCAAACCGAACGAAATAGCTCTATCGGAGAACTGCGATTAGCCCATTAAACGTACGCGGAAACGAGGGGGGCGTGTCAACCCGCCCAGACGAAAAGCTAATCGCGTGCGACCTAACGACGCGCGACTCCTTTTTCTTCCTTTCTTCGATCGCTGAATCAGGTTCTAGGCTTTGCAAGTCAAATACGAAGCTAGGCAGCCATACTACCTGCGCTGTCGGGCGGCAGAACGTTCGATAAACGTGATTTATCGTAATAAGGTCTTTCCGCGTCGCAGGTTTTGCACAAGTTTGCGCCCTAGGAATGCACCTTTCGCCCTTCGGATCGCAGTGGCTTCCTGGGTCGACCGTCACGGCCGGAAACTTCCCCCGCCTACGTGCTCGGCGGGTGAAAAATGAAGGTTATCGAGTTATGTTCCTGAGGAAGGTAATAATTCGCCGGGGATGATGAAGTATTCGGCTTATGCCGTTGCAGATTCGACGTGCCTGGGAGATAATTTTGGCGAACGGGCGACGCGCTACCGACGCAATCTAATCGATTCTTAAGTTGCAACGGAGGATGCACGTTCTAACGAAGAAATGTGTCGTTAAAAAAAAATTCCTCACAGTTCAAATGTAATAAAATTATGCGAGTACACAGCTTGGAGATATCTTCGATCGATTAAACTATAAACTTAAAATGCAGTCCGTGAGTCTACACGACGATAATGTGAAACTTAAACTTGCGTACGTCAAACGCAAAGTTTTTAATCGCGAGGCGACAGTTTCTTAATGTTACGTTACGGTGTGGATATATAACCGTATACTTGCTGTCGAAGTTTCTTAACAAAGTTAGACAAGACACCGCAAAATAAATTCCTTGTCACGCAACTTTAATTCACTATCGACACTTGAGACACGCGCGAGATAGATAGATAGATAGATAGATAGATAGATAGATAGATAGATAGGCAGATAGATAGATAAGTAGAGAACGAGCGAAAGAGAAAGACAGAAAGCGAGAGAGAGAGAGAGAGAGAGAGAGAGAGAAATCATGTTGGTACCATTATCTATCACACATGCATTACTTTTTCAACTATCATTTTTATTATACGATGCTAAATAAAATAAAAAACCCATTTTAAGCCATTTCAACTTATATTTGTACATTTAAATTTAGAATGCTTCATAATGCATTAAGCTGAAATAATTTTTAGAATATTCCATCATTCAAATCATTTATTACATATTTAAACTTTCAGAAATAAAATAATTATTAGAGGAAAGAATTTGATAACTATTTCATATAATCTTAATTACATCTTCGTACCAGAGAAATTTCAAAGGAGAATTAATTTCATATAGAAATGATAGTATTGTATTACCAGTACGAAAATACCGTCAGTCGACGTTTCTGAAAGGCTTTCCTGAGAACAGAACATGATTGTACGTACATAAAAGAAAAGCCTATGCATAGATTATCATAATTGCGCCAGTACGTTGATCATATCTCCATGTAAATTCCATTTATATACGCGGAACAAGATTACAATACCGCATAATAATTTTCTGTGGCGTCGACGTTCCGTTATGCGAATAGAGATTATTAAGATACGTTTATGCTCTATTGGATTTTCACGCTCGATCCGATTTAATTCTGTCCATTTAGGCTTGCCGAACTAATAGCTTTCAAAGTTACTCCTCTTATGCGCTGATCGAATTTCAGAAGCGCCAGACCGACGCGGTCCGATAAATTGGCAAATCCGCGGCAATGCTTCTGGAAGGGCGCCAATTATTGGACGGGATAACGAGGATCAGTGGCGACGAAGCGGAGCGGAGCGACGCCCGCGCTAGACCTAATTAGATAAACTGATCTTTGTGAACGTCCAATTCCAACGAGCATATACCTCCAGCCCTTTAATGTATGGAGCAATAAGTGTGTAAATACGTTCCGGCACGTATTCTGGAATCACGATTAAGCGGGCACTGGTTCGTAATATGGTTATTCGGATACCACTTATTTGAAGTACCGATTACTGGAACTGTAATTTGGAGGTAGTGTACAATTATTGATATAAAATTCTCAAAATATTGCACCGAAATTACGCAAAAATCGTCGAAGACGTCAAATTAAATGATGAGTAAATCAAGGTTCCAGACATCTGTAATTGTAACAAATAAAAGTGACATCTCAGACGTAGAGAACAAAAAGAGACTTGAGAAACTTATTTGAGATATTGGAAAAATGTTGAAGAAGTGCTGAATTTGTACCTGTTATTCTTAAATAATTGAGGACGTTTCGAAGTCATGGCCTTCGCGATGCATCCAGGATTATATTGCTTCGTATCTAGCATATTCCAGTATCCTTCTGTGAGTCATTAACGTCTTTCTTGCCTCCGGAGCCGTTTTCTCTCCTTTTTTCTGTTTCGCTCGGCAGCGTACGACACGAAAGTCGTTCGTTTAACGAACATTCCGACGGTGTTCACCGCGACTCGTGAGAAAATACGAGTTTTAATTAGTTTTAATTTCGGTAGTTTTTTTTCTTTGCGGTACGACAGAGCTTTCGCACGGCTGCCAAGCTCAGCGAGACGTAATCATCCTACGGATATAAGTGCGGGTAATCTCTCTCAAAAGATTTCCGTGGTTAGTATCCAGATGGTAACAACTATAAAATTGATATACTGCGGTAAGGATCGAGCTGAAAGTACCCGGCTTGCAAGGAGATATGCTGGTGGTAAGGAGATTAAAGGAATGAACTTTGATTAATTTATTCCATAATCGGCCCAATTTCATTTAAAATGATATTGCTGCTCCTGTTCTTACGTTCGTTGCTTACGTAAATCTCGCTTTAGGATTTACGTAATTTAATATTTTAAAAATATACACGAATATAAATGTATTAGGACGCGAGGCCGGTAACACAGATGTACAAAAGCGAAACAAATTATGCTATCTATTCTTTTTGAACTTTGTCAAATCCATAGAATTTTATAAATTAAACGAATCCAGCTTTAAATCAGGAAACAGGATTAACTGAGCGTTCCCCATGAAAGAGAGAGAAATAAAAAATTTGAATCCTGTTAATGATTGAAATATTAAACAAGTCTTTTGTGAAATGTTTTATTAAATTGCTATTTGTATTTTTTAATGTTATATAAAATAATGTGTAACTTCAGTATAAAAGTTAAATTGAAATTGCAAAGCTTAATCAAAGCTCTCTCATTGCTTGCAATAATTACACGCGTGTAATATTAAATATGTCGAAACCCGTTAAATAATAACTCATTACACCTTGACTATCATAAAATCAATATTAATAATTTTAAAATATCTAAGAAGAAAATGAAACTAAATTTAACACAAGAACATATTTCGCGCCACCGTTCGTTTGCATTCTCAGATGCAAAGGAACGACAAGACCAGCCAGGATAAATCGCATTATCAGTTGGAGCTGGGTACGTAGTCGGAGCTGAGAATCCCAGCCGTGAGATACACGTGTGTACGCAATCGGGTTGAAAGAAGAACGATATTCTACGAGAGATTTCAGCGGCGTTCTGGCAGCCACCGTCGCTCTGTCCAACGACGATAGAAACCGAACTCAAGAATCCAATAACCCGAGCAAAAATCCAGGAGACGAGGAATCACTGATGCCGTTTAACAATCGAGATTTCCCAAGCCAGAGAGTATTTACCACCAACGCAGCCGCGGAATTGAAGTCAATTTAATCGGGCTGCTTGCCGGGTAAATTTATCCGCGATTTGTGACAGTTTTCTCTCGATTCCTACACTGTGTGCCTTCCGGCGGTCTCGCCCGCCTTGTTCTCTCTCGGATGCGATTCTCAAAATTGTCTATCGGCGTGAACGTATCTGTGTATAGTATATATAACTATGTATGTACAGGATGTCTCGTAAAGACTGTAACAACACTTAAGAGTAGATTCCTGAGATCATTTTTAGACGAAATGTAATATCAAAAGATTATATGTGTCGAGATTATATATAGTTTTTAAATGAAAGGGTTTAAAGTTGGCAAATCAAACTGTCGAAAATACTCAAGTATGACACATCGCACAGAAATGAAGGTGTTTTTAAATGTAGTTCTCATTTTTCATATTGATTCCGCATACACTTTCACTATGCCATATTTGAGCGATGGTTTGATTTACTAACTTTAAACACTTCTCATTTAAAAACTATTAACCTCAACACTTTGGTATTAGTATTTTCGTCTCAAAGTGATTTAAAAAATGGTCTCCGAATGATTAAGAATCTACTTTTAAGCGTTGTTATGATACATCCTGTATGTACAGTCTATACATATGTTATACATACTTAAAAGTAAAGAGGAAGCAGCGATGGGGCATAATGTTATACATACATATGTATAACGTTTATGTATCCAGACAATATGTCTGCACACGAGCGCATGTCCCCATGTTATAGTCACATGTATAACGTGTCCAATGCATCCGATGATTAGGACTCAATTACTTTCTATTCAAAGGATCAACAATGTAAATCCATCGGGAACAATAATCGTGAAGCCGGTAAGTAGAATACACGATGCACAATACATTAAGGACGTTACACGTAAAAAGGTTTTTAGTCATAACCATAAGGCTGTAGTTATAAAGTTTGAAGAGGTATTATTAAACGTGGGTATAAAATCTGACGCAAATTTGTTTCAAACAAATGACGTATATGATATTTTAACTTCTTTGCTTCTCCTCTTTCAGCGATAAATTTCGTTTTGAAGTTTAAAGATTATGTGCAGTTTTCTTCATACTGGTTGAACATAGGCGTTAATTGTAATCTTTCGACTTGACGGATCGTGAGACTAAGATTATGGCATTGTGATTATGTTTGAGCTGTCACCAGCTGTCACATAATCTAGCCATCTTTAAGCTGCAAAACGAAATTTATCGCTGAAAGAGAAGATGCTAAGAGGTCAGAATATCATATATGTATGCAGGGCTGTGGAGAGAAAATCCGAGTCCAGGGGAAGAAAATTACGGGTCCCCGTTTCGCGTAGGTGTTAGCCTCAATCAGAAACGGCAGATTTGGGATTTTTAATCTAACTTAAATTTAAAAAAAAAAGAGGAACAAAGGAAAAACAAAATTTTTTACAAAAGAGTAATAACACATATAATATGAAATTACAGTTAAATGCTTAGCATAAACGCACTTTCCGTGCTTTGGCCACGGCAAAAGTGTTAATTAATACGTGACTTTGATTTCCTGCCACCCTGTATATCTAATTAGATAAATTTATTTATTTTTATTTTATATCAAATTAGATAAAATTTTTACAAAATAAGTAAGAAGAGCATTTAGAAAATTGGGGCCTCAAAAAATTCCGGGCCCGGGGGGAATCAACCCGTCACCATCCCCCTCTCGTTGGGCCTGTATGTATGCTATTATTTTAAAATAGATAGCATTAGATTTCGTATCCACGCTTGACGATATCATTTCAAATTTTACAACTACGGCCTTACAGTTACGAGTAAATTTTTTTATGTGCAATAGCCTTTACATAAACAGGAGCGTACATTGCATGATGTGCACTTATAATGCTACGACCATGCAATATTATTCTTAAGCAGACATTATCTTAAAAGTAGTCGTTTCAAATATTACGCAGTTAATGGCGCTAGTGAAATAGAAGAAATTTCAACGGTAGTGAATTGCGTAAGTTTGCGTGCAGACGTGGATGCGAGAAGGGAAGAACGTGAAAAATTAACAATGCATTTCAAGACAAAAAGATTGCTCGTGCGCGAGAAGTGAGCGCAGAGCGTCGAATTGTAACTTTCCGCGAGTAAATTTGCCTTTCTGAGTTGTTTCGAGAATGAGGCAAGAGATCAACGGTTATTTGGGTAACGTTTTGTATCATTGTTACAACTCAGAAGAGTATTCTGGGGTTTCACAACTACCCATTTCATTGAGAATACTCTCGGATGCATAGAATTTTTTACTAGACGAAGGAAATTTCTATGCATCAGCGGACGACAAGGCGGAGATGGGACACGGGAAAAACTCAGAAGTTGTGTGTGTGTGTGTGTGTGTGTGCGCGTGGCTCGCGCTGAAAACTCGTTTACCGTAGATATTAATATTATCGCGAAATGAAATCGCGCTAAACGAGATTATTTTCGAAACTCGATAAACGCCGAAGATTTCATTTCGCGACAGCGAAAGTTGCTGACGTTACGGTTATCCCTAATACGCTACGCCAGAGATTACATTTGTAGATAAAGTCTAGTTTCTAAGATAATCAATGCGTATTAATAGATACTATAAATTATTTAAAAAAATCATAGTATCTTGCTTTTGAAAGAATTACGTTTTTTTATCATATCAGAATATATTTTTGAAAGATTTAAATTTATATAGGGGAGACCAGGGCTATTCGTTAGGTGGGGTAATTCGTAAAAATGAAAATATCTTTG
>QKQZ01049652.1:0-16712 GCA_003595255.1 Solenopsis fugax
ATGCAACTTTTCTTAATAATACTATATATTCTTTTCTGAATAAAATAAAGTCTTAACAACAGCGTTTTTTACATTTTTTTCATCTTGAAACACAAATTTCAGAATATTCCCGAACTGGTTTCGATTTACCCTGGGCTATTCAAAATACTTGGCACTTGTCGACATTTCTATATGTAGTTCAAAGCAAGTACGTTTCCGTGTTTTATCTATAACGGCATTGTGAAGGGGAAAGTTCAACCTTTCAAACCGTCCAACTTTTTTTTTTTTAAGTGAATACAGGACTCAGGATACGTAAAAGAAAAAAAAAACTGCAACGAATAGCCCCTGTGTGTGTGTGTGTGTATGTGTGTATATGTGTGTGTGTGTATCTACGTACATATATACAGAGTTGAGTGATAACTATTTAAAAAGTTAAATAATAAAGTTAAAAAAGTTAACAGCTTTTAATTTAACTAAGTTAATTTTAAATGATTTAATTTTGAACTTTAACTAGTTATTTTTGAAACACATAAACTTTCATTTATTAATGTTTTCCTTAAATTAAAAATTTAACAAATAATTAAAGTGCAGAAATAGGCTCTATAGAATTCAATTAAACTGTACAGAGCCATCATGCCAATGTGGAGCCAACGCTGGTTGTTCTTGTGTACGGGAACATGTGGTTGTTCAGAAATAAACGTAATTATTCAGAAATAGACGTTTCGGTCTATGTTTATTTCTGAATGATTGCATGTTTTTGTGCGCGGGAACAACTAGCGTCGGCTCTGTATTGACCTGTATACATTTTATTTAAAGATTTATCTAAAAGAAATTATAAAAGAAAAAAACATGTCGACATAAAAAACAATAGTTCTTTGTTATTTTCTATAAATTTAATTTACAATTTAAATTTAAATTTGATGATCTATAATTATTTTGAGTAATCTAGCTTTAAAAAATTACAAATTTCTAATTTAATATATTTTTCCAAATTAACTTTTAATTTAACTTAATTTAATCTTAACATAACTTGTAATTGAGTTGGTTTTTTATTCACGTAATCTTTAACGTAACTAAATAATTTATACGCCCCCCATTAACCTTAATTTAAAATTTCATTAAAAAAAATATTAACTTACCCAACCTTACATATATGTATCTAATATCACACTTTCTACTTTCCCTTTTTTTTATTTTTTGTTACTTAAAATACGTTTATTTCGATTTTATTTCTTATGCATAATCATTTGTAATTGCGGGTAATAATAAAACAATAGAGATTCTTCATTCTACCATGCTTTTCGACACATCATGTCAAAGAGCAAGATACATTTTCAAATAATATTTTCTAGACTTACACATGCGTACGTACACGTGTTTTCGCAATTATCTCCGTGTTTTCCCAACTACATATTCCAAACAGGTCACGCGGTACATTCCGAAATATAAACAAACCGCTTACACGTACGTATATACATACGCCTAATGTAAGACATCTCGCATCGCTCTCCTCTCCGCGAGTCTCTTCGCGCGTATTTCCCTTCCACTTGCATCGGTCCCTCCTCCTTCTATTTCTCTCTCACTCTTTCTTTCCATTGGTCTCTCCTCATTGTAAAGTGCCGTAATATTCTCCTGTCGAAGTTATTTTCGTCGCGCTCACCCGACCAGCTCTCCCGAGGCGGCATTGCACGAGTTGCTCTCTGCGCATTGTCTAAAAGCCCCTCTTGCTCGCTTGCCGGATCGAGTAACTGGATTTCCAGGCTAGCAAGGCGATCGCGGGACGATCGGGAGGCGATCCCTCACGCTTTCCTCAATTCTCGCTTCCATTGCCAATCTCGCGTCACGTCGTGGGCGATATTGAACAAAAACCCGAAAAGAGACTTTTTACTTAATTATAAGTAAATCCTTAAGTAGATTTACTAAGTCGTGTAAATCGTTCAGATTTGATAGTCTTTTCTAGGATTTAATTTCATAGTAATTTTATTAAAATTTTTCGGGGTGGGGAGATCTCATAAATGCTTGTTAGCATAAGTATTATTAAATTATCAATTTAATATTGTGATATCTGTGATTCAATTTAATTAAAAGCTGCAACCGAAAGTAACGGTGTGCAATTCGAAGAACTAGAGAAAGTAGATATACAAAATCACATATACTGAGAGAAAAAATTATAAAATTTTAATAAATATTAATTTGAATACTTCCAATGAAATATTTACTAAATGTAAATAAATATTTATTTAGTACAAGAACCACTAATTTAACTATCAATTTTTTTTATTGAGTAAATATTTGCAAATATTCAAACAAATATTTATTAAAATTCAGTAATTTTTTTCTCAGTGTATGAAATATTATTGAGCATTAAAATCTCTTTTTAATTGTATTATACATGGTTTTCAATGTATATTAAGTATTGTTTATCAAAAATACTTATACGACGCACAAAAATATATGATTATATTATCGATATTATAAACAATATAATTTTAAACTATTTGTATTGTTTGTAATACAGGAGAATTTGTAGAAATTTAGTGGATAAATTTTAAGTTGGAGAAAACCATATTTATGCACTTTTACCCACCGACATTTTACGAAATATATGCGTCTGTCTCTTCGATGTCTCTTTTCGTTTTTCACGTATGTATTTTTGACTGTCTTTTTGTCCCGATTAACATCCAAGGCTACTGCTTTTTATTCAAACAAGCGAGACACCGTCAGGTTCATCTTCACGCGGCCAAAAAGAACGTGATGTATTATGAGAAGAACAAATCATATAACGCGCGATTTTTTCAAACACAATTTTGAAATCTGAATTATGCATAAAAAAATGCAATATCTTAATTCAAACTTAAATAATCAATTCAAATATACATATATGTTAGTGATTATTTAAATTCTTTTAGTCCTGTGTCTTTAGCATAATTTGTGATTAACTTCTATTATCAACAACTGTTTCCATTTTACAGTTCTGTAAAAAAAAATGTAGATGGAGATTAGATCGAGTTGTATCATTTTTACGACTAAAAAAAAAGGGGGTTTATTTTGGGGTAGAATTGGGAAAATGTCGGGAGGAAAATTCTAAACTTAATGGCGAGAACTTAAAAGTCGTGGGCGCGAAAATGCCTTTCACATCCGTAAAGTGTAACTGCTCGTGACCTACGTGTCATATGCAACATCGATTGCAGCGGCCATAAACGATCGGTGAAAATGCGCAACACCTACGATGGAAAAACCCGCCACTAAAAAAAACGGCCGTATCTCACGGCGTTTTATATTCTCTCGTATCTCATCGATCCCACGGGCGGACAGTGGGTAATTATGTAATTATAACGTAAATCAGAAAAGAGAAAGAATATTTACTGCCGGTGAAGCATATATTCATTCGATATTCTTATCACATGGAGGTTGAATCATATGGAAAGCGTAGAAAATAAAAAAGAATAAAAAAAAATTTTTTTAAACTTGTTAACATATATATAACCAAATTTTATATCAATATCAAACTGTGTATTACATTCTTGGCAAAGTAATACAAATATACACTGAGAAAAAAATTTTTTAATAGTAGAGTAAATGCATTTTTCTTTTTTTACAAGAATAATCGAGAAATTGCTGAAACTAAATAATTATTACTTTGATAATGAATGAATAGAATAAAATGAAGTACTATAATAGAAGAAAATCCATCATTTTTATTAGCGCATAGTACATAAGAATATAAACTAGTTTTAAATTATAAACATAAAGAGAACGAAAATTTGTTAGATAGCATTAGAAAATGTATTTCACAATTTTTAAAAGTACTTCGATTATGCAAATTTAAAATAGTTATTATTTTGAAAATATATCACTGATTGTGAGCCACACTGAGAGAAATATTTTGTAAAATCAACCAAAGTTTGATTGAATAGTGATCAAATAAATTTTATAGTGATATTTACTAAATAGTGACCAAACAATTTGTAGTCTTAACCAAATAATTATTTTCATACAACAAATTACAAAAAGTTTTTGGTTTTTTCGTTAAATGTAACAAAGTTTTTGGTACCAGTAACTATAAAATTCATTTGATAATCACTATACTACTAAACGATTTCTCTCAGTGCATCGAACCAAATTATCATTTCCTTTTATAATATTTATTTTACAACTTCGTGTACGTATATTCTTTTTAGATCATGTGCTAATAAAAACGACGAATGTTTGCCACAGTATAATGTTTATGTCATTCAGTATAACGTTTATTTTATCCACTGATCACACAAAATAATAGTTGTTTAATTTTAACAACTTATCCTCTGTACGTATATTACATCTGGTATATCCAGAAGTCACTCCGGTTTGTAAAGAGACGGAGAGAGTTAAATCTGCAGCTCTTTAATCGGTGACCTGAATGAAAGGAACATCATGATCAGTCGAGTCACCCGTATTCGTAATCACGCTCACGGTAAGTACATCGTCAAGTGCGCATGAGTGGCACTCGTTACTTAATGCTTGCTTATATGGCATTATTCACTCGTCAGTCATTATTCAACCGCCCTTACGATTACGTAGGGCGGCAGCTTTGAGCCTACGAAGCATCGTGCAATACGTTATTATGTTTTTTTTTTACTCGCAAAATGTGGCGAATAATTCGTTCAAATATTTACTTAGAACGATTTATTCCTGATATCACACATTTATTTATTCAATGGCGACATAGAAAGATTGTGCAAATGAAATCTCATTCTAATTGTTTATTAATCATTTCCGCGAAAACATTTATGTACGAGCAAAAATTTTTTGAGAGATTTTTATTGGTATCATTATCACATTAAATGCTTGATAGCATCATTTATTATTAAATTGTTTATCAACTTAACAACGTGATATTCCTTATTCAACTTATAACTATGTTGTCTGTCTTTCAAGACCAAAAGTTTATTCAGGGCGCAATTTTGTGAACTCGAAAAATGTATATAAAATTACACAAGAAATATCAGCACTAAGATCTGATTATAACTGGTCGTTAGGATTCCTCGATTGTTTAAAAATTTTTAGTGCTCGTGCGATTTTATCGTTCCAGCGCGGCGCACTCGCAACGGATGTAAGTGCCAGAAAAGTAGTTAGATGCAAATAAGCTCTGATGAAGATAGAAAAAAAACCGTTGTTTCGGCACGCGTTTACGTGGCACAAACGCGCTGTTACGACGTTGTATATACATATCGCAAAAATATCGACTGCGAATACTAAACGCCAACAGTTTTGCGTCAATCGCGCAACGATAAAGGAGAAGGGGGTATTATGGATAACGTGGATATTGCGGCTACCCCTATTATCTTCGTTATTAGGAGACGAATTCTAACAGTTGTTATAGAATTATTCGTTTAGTAATCCGCCGTTTTTAGTGGCGCTAATGCATCAATAGCTGACAATTGTTATAAGATATTTTTACTTTTGATTCTACTTCAAAACTTTTTCAAGGTACATTTTAGCACTTAATTATACATACTTCCTCATTGTTTTTAAACTTGAGCGTATTATCATACGAATGTATGTATACTCGAGTATGTTTTTGTTATTTAACTTTTTATTCGGCTATACACACTTCGAGTTATGCAATGTTGAACAATAACGGATTTTGTTAATGTGGCTTTTTTAAGCGAGAAATTTTCATATCGAAATATTTCTTCGATAAATCAATTGTCACTCTAGAGGGCTGTGTTCAGAAACATTAGAGATATTTTATGCTTGTTTAATTTAATATTAAACAAGGATAAAATGATATTTTAATATTTCTGAGCGCAGGAAAATTTTAAATCAGGAAAAGTCTAAACAAAAATTAAAAATATATAATTTTGTAACGAAATGCTATATTTTTTTTTAATTAAACCAATTTTTTTAAATTTATTTTTGGGCTAGTCATATTATCATCACTTTCCTTTTTGCATCGATTATGCAGTGCGTCACATTTTCATAAATTCTAAGTGATAAATATTTCATTACTTTAAGTCTAGAATCTATTAAACTTCGACGAATATAATCGGTCAAGTTTCAATATAAAATATTGATTACCAACAAAGTTATTTAATAAAATGAAAATAGGTGATATATTATCCTTCTTCTCTACTATTGTATTTAAAAATGCTGTCAAAATTCTATTTATTTCTTTCTTTTATAGCACATTTTATAAAATATCTCGCTACTGATATACTTTAACGCTCCACGCGTAAGGGAATAAAGATATATTTGTCCATTCCACATGCGTGCGCTACGTTCGATGAATAAATTTCGTCTTCAAAGCTGGCGCCCGACTCACCAATGCACAGTCCAAACATTCCGACATGCGCGCTGTACATAATACTAAAAAAAAAAGGGGAAAGAAAAAGATAGAACTTCTACGAATTCTTTCGGTTGCCCACGCAAACCTGCGAATCCGAATTTTCGTGCGTGTCACGTACGTAATTCAAAAGTCGATAAGCGTTATTATAGCGCTATTAGCAGGTTAAGAATTTTGCTATTATACTGCTCACAAAAATACTACAATCACGCGTGATTTATTCGAATTGAAATTTTAATTTGACAGGCGAACACTTCTGCAGTCAAAGAAAAATCATATTTAAATTGATGAAATCATTTCTTTAACTTGGTTTTTTTAAGATGAAGTGAATGAACTTTTAAGGAAAATAAAAGTTTGATTTCAAGAAATGACGTTATTAGCCTTTTTAAAATAAATTGTTCAAATTATTAGTTTAATTTAAATAAATAATTTTTTTTATTTAATAAAAGCACTGACAGAAGTGTAAGAAATAATTTAATTGTTCTGGTTTTAAATATATATTTCTTTCATTTAAGAAAATATTTGCGTTGCACAATCAAACTATTTCTTTAATTTTAATAAGAGGAACAACAACAAAATTTCTTCAAATGAAAGAAACTTGTCTTTAACCGTATAAAAGTGTCCAAATTTTTTTTATTCAAATATTTTTGAATTCGAAGAAACTTCTCTCTGGATGTGTTTACATCGCTTTATTGTTCACACGTTGAGGTTGAGAAGCACTGTTTGTGGTCATGCGATATGCGCATGATTTATCCCGCTCGACACAGATATTTGTAATAATTGAGGATAGGAATATATTTGCTAAATTTCTCTGATACATACCGGTAAATCACGTTATTAAAAGTTCGTTCGGAGTTATACCCGTAATATTACCACATGAGCAAAATTTATTTCTTTTAAAGAATTTCCTGAAACGAGCGAACGAACGAAAGAAATTGTAATATCTTTGTATCTTTTTTTTCCTACGTTTCTTTTGTTTCTTAAAAGTCTGAAAAATGCATCAAATACCGCAATTTCGCAACACGTACGTAATCTACATCTTTTAAGAAGAAATTTAGAAAGTGAGCTGACGAAAAGTTATACAATAGATCTCTGTATACTTTTGTGGGGAAAAAGATCGACGCGAGATTTCTTAAAGATTCAACTCTGATCAGCTCGAATAAAATCAAAGGCATGAATTTATCAAATCTTCACTCAGAAAAATATCAATCAAACGTTTAGTTAAACGTTTAGTGACCGAACAAATTTTGTAGTTACTGGTGCCAAAAACTTAATTACATTTGACAAACTATTTGGTTATAGTAGTATAAAAACAATGGTTAGAGCTACAAATTGTTTAGTCAAAATAACTACACATTTAGTAATCATAATTATAAAATTCATTTGATCACTGTTCAATTAAACGCGTTTGATCTATTTCACCAAATATTTCTCTCAATGTTGTTTACATAATATTAGTGGATGTAAGTAGAACGAGAGGCGCCGTTTTGCCGATTATGGGATCACGCGATCAAGATAATACGGGAGAGACGCGTGATTTTATTCCAGTTAAAATTGTATACTAAACCACCGAGAACCGTGGAGAATTTAATTTGCACAGACTAGCGTAATTCGACTCTGAATGAGCACACCAGCGGATTCCGTACTTCGTTGGTGGCTGGATGGGAATAACACAGGTTAATCGGGTAATTTCAACGTTCAAGCTACGCATGCGGCTAATTATGGCCGTTAACCATTTAACTTGATTGATTAATTAGAAAGCACGTTTTTTTTTCTCGGCCATGCGTCACGCTCAGTGAGATTGATCGCCGGTTGCGCGTTTTCGATTCCGCACAACTGATTACATTGTTACGTATAGATCTTATTTATAACAAAGTCTTGTAAGTTTGTATACATACAATTTTTTTGCGTCTAAAAAATCGCCTCGTGACCTAAACATCGCTAATATTCAATAAAATCAATAAAATAACTTTTCACACATTTACACCGTGTATATTCGTATTTAAATTGATGTTTTGAGATAAGGGAGGAATAGTAGAGATGCTTGTAAGCATAAAAAATTATTAAATTGATTAGCAATTTAATTTTCGCAACATTACATTTCTGGGTTCTTTTTAAAAAAATTGTGTTTTAAGTTCGGTAAGTATGCGACGCGCAGGAATTTTGTAAATGTTTGTAAATTTACAGAAAATTATTGATCAATAAAATCAGCTTTCGACCGTCCGTTCTCATTATTTAAATGTGTTAAATTGAATGAATTGTCTGTGCCTTCATTTAAGAGAAATAACAAAAAATCTGTAAGAAATGTACATCTTAACTGGAATGCCCGAGCAGGACGCTACTGCCACAAGATATTATGAAAATCGCGGAATACTTGTCGCGACTGAATTTCACACCTTCCTGTAGTACGTGCCCTCCTCTCGTTGATGTTTTCTACGCTGTCACATTTCGCATCATGCCGAAATCGCTGACGAAAGAGGAACGTCGCCGCACGGCGCGCGCAAATAAATGCGCGAACACGAGACGTGTGTTTACCGCAATAAAAATCGACGATTTATCGCCGCGATCGAGGCAATCAGTCTGGTTAAACAATCTTCCGCCATTCTCGCATATTCGCCCATTCCCCTCTCCCGAGGACGGTTTTTTAAAAATAGTACGCAACAGAAAACTATTGTCTGACCGACGCCACGGCTGGCGGAGAATATTTATCGTAGCAACCTTTGATCCGCGTCGCGAGAGCAAAATTGATTTCCTCGACTCGCGCTCGTTTTCTTGGTAAACCAGAATTTTCATCTCGCTCAGGAACTACATGCCGGATCGTTCTAGGAGAAAAAAAATTCGCGAATTCGGGTAAATCTCACTATCGGAATATCTTGCGTCGGTCAGATGACTTGAATTAAGAATATATAGGTTATATCTCAAAATATTACCAAAAATATAAAAATTTCATAAAATTTTCTAGTATCACGTTTGAATATCTGTGTGAAATTTAAGCACAATTCACTTCTGGATTTAAAAGTTAATTAATTTTTTGTTTACTCTTGATTCTTATATAAAATTGCATTTTGTAGTACTTATAATATTATATTATTTGTATACTAATATATAAATATATTAATATACATAAAATATAGTAATATATTAAATATAGTAATATATTAATAATATAATTATATACATTTATATACTAATATTATATTATATTGTCTATATTTGCAAATTTAATGGGAAAGTACGCTGAAAAAAAAGTCTGATTGTAACTACCAAATGTATAGTGAAATAGTATCAATTAAATATTTTGTCAATATAACCAAAAATAATTTTATTTTACTAAATGTTTAGTAAGTATTATCAAATCTGGTATAAGTTACTAAATATGAAAAAAAATAAAATTATTTTTAGTTACATTGACCAAATATTTAATTGATAATTGATACTATTTCACTATAGATTTGGTAGTCATAACCAGTCTTTTTTTTCAGTGTAGCATTACCAATTAATCAAAATTTTTACATACACTAATAAAACTCTAATAACTATTTGTGCAAAAATTCATTTGATCCACTTACTCGTTTAAAAGTTATTTATTTAAAACTGCAGCAAAATATAGTAACTTTTGCTGCAAAAACCATTATAAATCAAATTTTTCACTGTTTTTTTCCTTGCAGCTAGTTTCAGGATCAAAATTCGGGCATTTACAAAATTTTGTGTTGTAAATTAGGAAAAAAAAAGAATAAATCTAGAGAAGCCTCAGTTTTTAAACGATAACTTTTAGCACATATTGTTTAGCCAAAACATCTTTAACACGCGAAAGATTGAAACAATCTAGGAATTTATTAGCCGGACGTGGAAGTAATAGCAGTTACGACGGTATATATCTGTTGTAATCCTAGGATGCGTATAGCGCGCGACTAAATGAAGCGGCTAAAGCCTCAACGTATCCCACGCGAATAGCGAAGACGGTGACTGAAAACGGGGAATAAACAGACGCGCGTTTATAATCGCAGTCGGGTGTAAATAACAGGCGGCGGGGACACAATACGCGAGGTTTATCGCACGGCGCGTATTAATGAGTTTGTTTTCAAGCGCGACACTCGCCGGGCATCGCCGGGCGCGGCGATTCGACCCTTTCTTTTTTCCTTTTATTTATTTATTTTTTTTTTTTCCTTGCGACGTCCGTTACGCGCGCAGGAATTTATTAACGTACACGGAAGAATTTATGCGCGGTCGTTTCGCTGGCGAGTGGCGATGCGACGGACGGTGCGCAGTGCGCTATCGCCCGTTGCCGCCGTTTGCGAGAAGTGTACGGACGTTAATGAAGTTCCGCGGTGTGTTTCCTTCAATGCGCGTCTCTCTTCCTTACTCCCTCCTTTTTTGCGAAAAATAAGGTTGTGACTCACGTGAAGATCAGCATAACCGAACGGCGTGTGCGTGTCGCGACCACGTGTGTATGGTTCCGAGAAGTCTGACCGTGGTCGCGGCGGAAAACAAAGAGCGTGGCGATATCTATACCTCGAAACGCAGGAGGCTATTCACGCTTCTATATATATATCGCTCATTTGCTATACAACTAAAGAATTGTCACTTTTAAATTATTTGCAAAAAATAAAAGAAATTGACGAGAATTCAATACACTGAATGAAGAATTACTGAATGATACATTTACCTCTATATAATCAGCTAATACACCAAAAACTCGATGTAAAAATATCAAAAAATTTTAATAATGATAAATAAATAAATTAATTTTAATTTTGATCTCGATTTAATTTACTCTTTATCCTTTTCTAGTTCTGAAAATTAGAAAAAAATAAAGAGTAAGTTAAACTTAATTATTAAAGTTAATCCACAGTGGTGGAAATGGACACAAGTCTAGCAAATATGCGGAACGCAGTTTTAGGGGAACTTGTAAATGTGTAACTATAAATTCACTTACTTAAAATTATTATTGAGCACCAAGATCCGCTTTCGACCGGCATGACCAATTTCTTAATTTAAATGTGTTGATACACTTTGCGGTCATAGTAGGATATCGATTACTTATTTTGTTTTTAGAGGTTTTCGTTGCAGCAAATGAGCGATACATAATAAATACACTTGAATATTTTTTTACACGATTCACAGTTACACAGTTTTTTTAACATGTTTTATTCACAGTCATACGATTTTTTTAACACATGTTTTATTCGCAGTTACAAGATTTTTTTTAATACGATAAATAAAATTAATCGATTTTTGTTAAACATTTTTTTTCATCTTTCTCAACACATTAACTTTTCTTTTATTTAATAATTGTTTTCAGTGAATGCATTTCTATATTTTAAATTGCTTTTTATATAGTTTGCGTTACTTTAACGCAAGTTTTATACTTTGTTGCAAATCAATTTTTACACTTTTTTTATACTGTTTTTTTACACAGTTACGCATACATCGTGTAAAAAAAGAGAACCAAGTATACAAAGACTTTGAACACTTTGCAAGAAGCGAGATATTACTTTGTGCAGAAAGTCGATGTATGTACAACGGTTCGCGCAAACGGTACGTCAAAGGTGTCTCGAAAAACCCGCATACCTCATTATCCTTATTCGGATACTCTGATCGTGTTAAGCTACAGATCTTTCGTCAGCTCGTTTTTATATCATTCTTACGGATTGTTCGGCCTGCTGTCCTATGCTATGAGAAAATCACGTTACGATTTGAAGATTAAAAAAAGCTATCGGAGCTCTGAGACGAGGAACGTTTGTAAATATAAAATTATAAAGAGCCGCACAAAACTGAAAGAATGAAAAATATATGAAATATGCAGACATTAAAATAAAGTTCAAGTGCAATCTAATTTTTTGCACAACCATCATCGCAATCTTAATCAAGAGCGATTAGTTTGATTGAGCAACAAAGTGCCATTTAATCGGAGACGGAACGTTGACCGTGTTCTCAATACCTAATTGTTGCAACTAAACAGACGGCTCCGATTGTTTCTCATAAGCTTCAACATCGCGCATGAATCACGTGATTAGACAACTCTCATCCTGCTCCCTACCTCTTCTTCCCCACTGTCCCGCGGACGCGGATGTTATACGTTAATATCTCTCTCTCCCATACAACAAACTTTGAATTGAGCTTATTGTACTGGAAGGTCATTATACTACGACATCTAGCTGTTTGAATGCTGGCGAACAATACTATATAGGGTGTTAAAGAAAAAGCGTTCGATATGCGGAAAACAATGTTCATTGAATTGAAGAATAAAAAAAGTGTCAATAACCACTGATTTAATTTAAATATGATTTTTTCTTAAAGAGTAAATATTTATGTACCGTACGTAAATATTTTACTAGTACTATATTCGAATATTTATTAAAATTCATGAATTTTTTTCTCAGTGTATAAGTACGATTTGCTAGTTTTTATTCAGCCGTTACGTACATGCCGTACGTAAACAAATGATTATCTTATCATCGTTCGGTATGTAAATATCGTGCGTTATTAGGCAGTATTTAAAACAGGCTCTTGATGAAAAATGAATAGGATGTCTGGTGAATCGTCTGCTCGCCCCTGTTCCCTTCCTCCCCTTCACATCTTCCGACTTTAATCCATTGTAAACTCAATGTATTTGTCGCCAAAAAAAAAAAAGATGTACAAGAGGTATAACGAGTAGCGAATGTCCACAGAGTAATACAGATAAAGTCAGAAATTTTTAACAGAGTATGCGACAAAAATATGAAATGTAAGAATGGAAGACGCTTGGAATATCTTTTAAGCGTCAAAGTCAAAAATATGATAAGATAACTCTTTGTTTATACACCTTTGTTTATGTGTGTAATAAATAGAAATGAGTCATCTACGTTATATGCATATAGGGTGTCTGATAATTATTAACAATACTCCTGCTTACACAAAAATTGCAATAATCCTGCATATAATCCTGACTTTTCGATTACTCATTTTTTATATTTATCGAACGTTGTATTAATAATTATCATTTTACGATTTTCGCAATCTCTCTCTAGTCGGGCCTCCACACTGTTAAAAATGTCGTAAAATTCAATGTGTTTTGAAATTAAACATTAAATTTAAAATACATTAAATTTAATGTATCTATAACTAAAATCTATAAAAGTATGCTATATAAAAATAAAAGTATATGCATGAAATTTAGTGCATTTTTTTAGAACACTAAATTTTACAACATTTTTAACGTACCTGTTTCAAATTTGCTTCCGTTACATTACATTAAATTCTGCTGCCTATTTTTAACAGTGCATGACTGAAGAGCGAGATCCAAAGTTTTGATCTTACGATTACTTATTGATAATTTGAATGTAGTATTGTCCTCACTCCATTTAATGCATGCTCATGAATGTTCCATCGTGACTGTCTTGGCAATGGTACTCTCGGTGGTTTACTATTACCTTCCGAGAAGTGATGATCAATTAAAAATCTAAAGCTGGATATACATCTACGAACAAACATTCGCGTTCGGTCAGATTCACAGTGTTCACTGTATATAGTAATTCTAGATTTTTAGTACTTGCACATACATAAAAAGAATTAAAAACGTTAGCTAATATTCAGATAGACAACAATTAGAATTGTGCAATAAACGCGTTTAGAGATAAATTATTACACAATAATTCGTAACCTTTGTAGCTTGTTATTAATTTTCAAGTTTCCTCTTCAGTCCGCTTCATTATACTACATAATCGTCAAAAAGTCAATGAAATCGGTATAATGTTCTTATAAATACGATTACGGTAGAAAATTCAGTGAGCAGAATATCTAAAATCGATTCGCAAGACAATTTTAAGATATTTTTCAGAACTCTTAAAGATATCTTAAAGTTGTCTTGTGCGTCGATTTTAGACAATATTATTGTCTAGGAAGGCTATGGAAAGCTAACAGAAGCGAACACATCGCGCACGAATTATTTTTGATGTAGCGTCTCATGAGGGAATCGACCGAACGTGAATCGAATGTTCTATTCATATTCGCTTTGGCGTATACATCTACTAAATGATAACAATGAACGTTTGTATTTGCTGTTCGTTCGCTAAGTGTGTATACTCAGCTTTAATGCTCTGGATGGATTTGAACCCGGATCTTTGGTACAGAGAGCAGACGCGCAACTCTTATACCACGATCATCGCAATAGTTTGATTTTCACAATAGTTAGCGAGAAATTAATTGATAAAGATCTGCGAACACACGAGCGTGTGTTCGCGACAAAAGACAGCCTAGCTTTACAGTTTTTGTTATAGAGATGCGCAAGTGGAAGGAACGCTCTATAAATAACAATGTTCAATTCGTACATAGCTGTGTTGTTTATAAAGCGGTCTTCTCATTATCTTGCTATCGCGCGCTAAAAAATTGCGCTAAAAAATGGGCTGTCTCTTGTCGGCAATTCACATGGATGCATGATGATTCGCAGATTTTCATAAATTAATTTTTCGTTAATTATCACGAAAAAATCGTAATGATACAGGACTTTTCTGTTCAGATTAGTCCATTCTATCTATTTATGAGCTTGTGTCAATAATTATCAAACACCTTTTATGTGTGTGCGTGTACATGTGTACGTGAATCATTGGTTTAAGACCAGCACGAAGAACACAACTCCTAGGATAGTATAAACAGGATTTTTTTAATCACAAGGTATTTATAAATAATATCTATTTTATATTAATAATAAAGACTAAAAATTAAATTTTTATACGATTAAAGAAATAATAGATGCATATTTAAAACACCAATACCCAGACGTTTTCATTTCAGAGCTAAAAATTCGTAAAAGTGCATTTAAAATGGTCCTTCAATAACTAAAATACCTCCTTAAAGAAAATTATTTGCAATTATAAACTTATATAAATAGCTAACAATTTATGCTAAAGAAGCAAGTTTACTTTATTTAATATTATAAATATAACACGTATGTAAAGTTATATGTAAATTAAAATCCATATGTATTACATACAGCGATTAAAAAAGAAGTACATGTCGTTTCCCAGTTTGTCCTTAATATTTAAATAGCACTATTTTTTGTTCTCTGAATCAAGACGAGTTTTTATCAGACGCGTTTTTGCCAACATCAATGCCACGCGGCAGCCTGCATGTTGAGACGTGCGATTCTACCCGCGTTCTTCTCGTGAACTTAGAAAAATACGATGTTATTCGATATTCCATGCAAACCAAAGGAAATATCTAAAATAGAAAAAAAGCTTACAAGACAGTCGTCCAACAACCCGTCCCCGAATGTTTACGTAAGTACCTCGCCAAGTCCTCGCGTAGATCTTCGCAATATTATCGTAACGTTACGGAAGCACGTGCAAGCGTTAAAATAAACAAATGTGAGCCCAGCACGCGTACACACGCTTCCTCGCGTGTTCGCAGCATATATAATATGAATAATATAGTTCGTCCACGCGATAACGTCGCGATATTTGTGTCTTAACTCTAGGTGCGATATTGCGCCCGAAACGGATGACGCGTTCTCTTACACGATCAATAGTACCATTTAGTCAATACCAACAAATATTGACAATATTATTGATCGTGTATGGTTAACTGATGGACTGATGTAGAATATTAAGTGATTCGAATTTCTTGATTCTCGAGCATCAATATATCGTTGTAGTGGTAGATATTGATACTCTTTAAATCTCGTAGAGCGAAAAATTGCACAGGCTCAATTTTCATTCTACACGAGTGAACTTTTACTCTTATTACAGTGATAAATCATTCGAAAAATTAACAGGCTCAAATTTCATCCTACAGGAGTGAATTTTTACTCTTATTACAGCGACAAATCACTCGAGAAGTTGCACAGGCTCAATTTTCACTTCACAGAAGCGAATTTTTACTTTTTATCACAGTGACAAATCATCCGAAAAATTGCACAGACTCAATTTTCACTCTTTTAGAGTAACGTTTCACTCTATGAGATTTTAGCGAGTAGTAACACTGGCTGTAAGAAGATGACGTGTCAGTATTTTCATCAGCACAGTTGTACAATCATAACAAATAATCGCAGAAATAATCTTGGCTTGTAAAATATTGTCGCATACTATCAATATTATCGATTGAATTATTACTGATCGCCGATCGGTATTACCGATCGCGTAAGGTTCCTACTAGCCACTAAATAGCGTTAAGCAGCGGCCTGGGGCCCCGCGAAACGCTCTCGCGGAAGATTTCGGTGTTTATTTCCCGTTTCTTCCCCCGATGGCTCCAATTAAAAGAATCTCACGCGATAAGATAAGCCGAGTACGCGTTTCCGATATTGAAATAGGAACGATCCGCGCGCTTATCGTCCCGCCCGAGTCGTGCGAAGGGGGTCGAAAAAGCGCCTATCGCGAGAGAATTTTACCGGCTCGCCCCGGGCGAGCGCCTCGCCGCCGGCGGGATCCGGGAT
>QKQZ01049658.1:0-20335 GCA_003595255.1 Solenopsis fugax
AGGGCAATTACGTGCGCATGAATTGACGGGACAAGACCCGCGTATCGCGCCTTGAAAGTGCATAAATAATTTAACCGCATTACCGCGGTTAAAACGATCGGATTTCCGCGCGTAGATAACATATAACGAAACGCATCAAGTTTCGCGATTGCAACGAGGCGCAGAAGTCGATGGAAATATTTTAATAGGATCGTCAGCGACTTTATTAACATTGCCCTGTCCCCGTCGGGCCGTTTTATCTCGCGAAAGAGAAAACGGCTCGAAAGCGAATTAATTCGATCGCCACGCCGCCGTGGCCGGCATCTATACGCCGCTCACCATAACAGATCACATTAAAATTCATTCGTACGGATAATACTAATTAACCGGAGAGATCGGGAACTCCCCGTAGGAGTTTCCGCGACGATTACCTACCCGGCCGCATAAGAACGGGCGTCGCGCGCCTAACAGTGGAAAATTGCCAATTTTCCCGATAATGAAAACTCCCGTCGTGGTTAATTCAATTCCCTTAATTTCTCCGCATTGAATTCTCCCGAAGAGCTTAGAGCAGCGCCGCGGCGAAGATTACGATTGGAAATGTTACGATTGAAATCACCCGGCGCCGCGGCGGGCCCGGCGGGCGCCTTGCTAAAGGAAATTTCGTTCATTCGCTCGTCATTACGCGCGCCGGATAAATTACAAGGCGATTGCCCGGGCCCCGCGATGTCGCGAAATCGCTAGTTACAGCGCCATGTAATTTCCCAATTCAATCTTACGTTAGCCGAGCCCAGTTATAGCCGCATTGCGTAGCGAATTATTTCTCCTATTACGTGTTTGTGATAAAATTACGCGGTGGAAATTATACGAGTAGGCATGCCGTTGGAGATAAGATTGCGCGAATTTGGATGCTTGGCCATTCATTAGGAAATAATCACCCGCCAAACTACTTTTGTCCCGTCGTCAGCAATTTCGTATCCTTCTTTCATTCGTTAGAAGAATCACTTTCCTTTGATTCATCGCGTTAACTATGTTCGATGACTCCTTGACGGAATTGATTTATCACCGGCTGAGATAAAGATATTGACGTAAGACGAATTCTTCTTTCTCTCTCTCTCTCTCTCTCTCTCTCTCTCTCTTTTTTTTTCATCGCACACGAACGCAAACTGAAGATGTCAGGGCACGATTTATGACCGCTTCTTCGATAACGAAACGTCGTCATTGCCGAGATACGCAAAAGAATTACAATATCTATTCTCGATCATATGTTTCGCTGATTTCATTTTACACGACAGCTAATATCGCTGTGACACTTTCGCGTTTTAAATCAGCGCCGAGCTGCATTATGTCGCAAAGTGTATTTGCATTTCGCTTGGCATTATCAAAATGTCGGGAAGAAATTCATCGAATTTTTTATCAACGAAATATTAAGTTGAACTGAGCGTATCGATCGTCGACATGTGGATAATGGACGACCGCGAAGAGACGTTTTAAATAAGTGATATTCGAAAATATAAATAAGCTATAGTGTCGTTCCTGAGATGTACCAATTAGAACGAAATTTCTTGCAATTGACGAGCGAAGCCCGTCGTTCTTATTTATTCGTAATAGAAGTTCATAAATAACTTGTACACGTCTGCTATACTAAATTACTCGAGTACGTTAACATCGCGAACAAAAGACAAAGTTAATTTTGTATGAACGATGTATTCATCCGAATCAATTAATCAAATGATCGCTCTGCTTATTACTTAATGTGTTATTTGTGTGATTGGCACATATTTACTTGCATACATACGCATTTACAAATTTATTTAACGTATTTAATTAAATAAAAATAGTACTATAGAGCCAAAAATTTTTTATAAAATCTATACTGAGAAAAAATCGACATACAAATGTTGCTTGCAACGTCTTCTTCGATATTTATTGGTAGTAAAAAAATTTGATTGATTGACAAAATATGCATTCCTGTGATATAAGTCTCATTCTTCTTATTAATTGGTTTATTGATTAGAAATAAAATTTTGTTTCGCCGCATTTGTATTATATCAATGTAAAAATATTCCTTAGACATAAGTGATATAGCAATTTCTAAGAAATATAAGTGTGAAGAGTGATCGTCATCATGCACGTACACCCGCAAGCGTGTAATCGAAAGCATTGAACTCGCACATGACACGCAATCGATGCGGTATTAGGGACAGAGGGTGGTCTGTCGAGAAGAGCGAAGGGGCTCGTTGGCGAAGGAGGACGCGCGGGGGTCTTCTATCGATTTTATCCATGTTTTAAATTATTACTTCATTGTAGACGCCACGCGAGGGCGAGGGCTAGGGCGAGAGCGAGGGCGAGGGGACAGCGTATCGGTGAATGAAAAGGGTTAAGGGAGTAGGCGAAACGAAGTTCGCCGCGGCTTTTTGTTTCGACGATCGTGGGCATCGAGATAGGGCAAGGAGGAGCGAGGGAAAAGGGGCTCGTAGGTAGCGACAAATGGCAAAGGGTTACCGGAAAACGATCTTGTTCTCGGTAATCAGCCTGTCTCTTGAGAGAAAGAGACACGGGTTTTTTTTCCCGGGGCTTTCCCGCCGCAGTTATGCGTCGCGACGTATCGAATGCGTGGCTGCGTCGAGATAAAATACTCTCGACGAGGAGCCTCGCCCTCCATTGGGACTCGTTGTACCGTGGAATAGCTTTGATTTCATTTTTCCGTTAATCTGTCTCGGTAATCGAGAATACATGTAATACTTGAGGAAAGATTTTCCGCGCGCGCGCGTGCGTGCACACACGCGGCGAAATAAGGCCTCGCGATCGGAGAAAGAGCTGTAGCGAATCCGTGGTGTCTCGAAACGCCGCAGCTTTCCATTTAATCGCGCTCGTTCGCGACAATTACGGAGATAATTGTCGGCGAACTTTCACAGAACCCGCTGCTCACATTCGTCGCCCCGGTCTATCGCTAGTCGTTACGAAACTTAAATGGCCGCGATCTAATGAAAAAAAAAGAAAGAGGAGACTAAGAACAAAAACAAATAGGAGGGATCGATGAAATGGTACGCTATCGTAATTTCCAAGCAACGATCAGGCCATAACAGGCTTCGAAGGCTGTTTATCGAGCGAGACTCCTGAGACTTGCGGCGCGACTTGGATTTTCGCATCGCGAAAGAAACGCGACGGGTGATAAAAGCGCGTAGATATAGAGACGTCTATAAAGCTATAAGGAGAGAGGACGGACAGAAAAGGAAGTACGGAGCTGAAAATCGTTTCTACCACCGGGATTTCAAAGCTGCGGACGCCGCTGACGACGAGGGTGGTAATAGGGCTGAAGAGCGAAACTCTGGGGTTCTCGAATCAAAGGATTGCCAAGCTGTACGGCCAAGTAGGAGAGGGAAGGCAAATGGTAGGAAGAAAGCATTGGCAGGGAACTCGGTTAATTATCTTTATCAATCATTAAAAACCTATTCCTTGAAAAATCATCTGCTTTTTTCCATCCCCTCCTCTCGCTCGTCCCACATTATAGCTTTGATTTTATCATTTGTATCATTTGATTTTATGATTTGTATCATTTAAGTTGCGATGTCGCATAATCGTAACACACATGAAAGTAAGGATGCTGCTGGATACAAGCGAGCGAAATTGTTAAATGTTATTTGAGTGAGAGTTAATTACACCGTGCGTTCTCGCGCGATCGGTACGTGGAATGGAATTATTGCATTCACAGCTGCGTTTCATTTTTCCGATTGACGAGTGGTAAAAAGGGCGAATATCCGAAAGGACGAACGGTACGATACTTGTCATTCTAGGCGTTTACTATTTTTTTGCACGTACGATTTGTTTTACCTCCCTTTTACGTCCTGCTCGTATCCTATTAGGTATGGAAATACACTTAATCCGATATTTTCACCGGAATATTTCAACAACTTTGAAATACTTCTAACAAGTGCTACAACTGAAAATGAATTTTTTATTGCCATTTGAGGTGTTAATATTGCTACTTTGTAACTTTATAATATTTCACGTCCAATTTTTCTAGGATTTATAAATCGTAAGTTTACATTACTGCAGCCAACTTCTATTTTTTCATACAATACTTCCTACAAAAATATCCATCTAAATTTTAATTATTACCGAATTTCGCCTGTTCAATCTTCGCACGACACGATATGCATCGCCCAAAGGCACGCGCGAATCATTGTGGAAGAGGAATGCAGATCTTTGACCACGCGACACCACCTCAGTCCATCGAGTGCATGTACCGTAGACACCCTGCATTCAACGGAGAGGCGTCACAAAACTATCTGTCGATCTCTACTGCTGATCGCAGTTTTGAATCGGGGAAAAAAACCCGGAGCTGAAGAGGAAAGTCAAAAGGGAGAGATTTAGCTGGAAGTAAAGGGAGGTCGGGGGATGGTGCACCACCCCGGAGCGGGACAGAGAGAGAGAGAGAGAGAACGGCGGATGATCTGATGGCAAGGTGGAAGGGGAAGAAGGGGTTGGAAATTCGAATTGCAACGCGATATTCTATACGGGCGAAGTTACGTACGGGGCGAAGAGAAACTTGCCATTTTCGTTGTGGATAGGGAGAGTGGGGTAGCCGGAGAGGGTTGAAAATAAGCGATAATGCGCCGGCTTTACTTAGCTAATTAGCGCCTCTCTCTCTCTTTCTCTCTCGCTCGCTCGTTGGCTCGCTCGCTCGCTCGCGTACTCCGCTTTGCCGTGCCAAGTGAGTTCTGTGTCTGTTCATCCTGCATCCAGCGGGAGTCGATCCTTCACTCTTTCCCTTCTCTCCTGCTACCTCAGCTGTCCCTCCCTTCTACCCTTAGCAGCCCGTTTTTCCTCCGTTCCACGTCGCTCCTGCCGTCCTTCCTTTGGGCAACCCCCTCTTCCGCCGTACCCGACGGCGGGTATTAATTCATTTAGATATTATTTTGCGAGGCATTAACATTCTCAATCAGATTAATTAAATTATTTTTCTCATCCGCAGTGCCTATCTCGGCACTCGCGCTCGCGCTGCCTTCTCGTCGTGCTCGTGGATGCACCGCAATGCATGTGTACGTGCACGTATGTGTATGCGATTACGTACACGCGCGCGCATTATTTTATGGCAATTGATTACCAACGCTTTTAATGTACTATTGGAATTATAAAAACTGTTTGAAAACGTATAACTCACACTGTACGCTCAGGTAAAAAAAAACAGCAATTTTCCAGATATCACGCATCTGTGGTAACAGTATGATTGTTTGAAAACACGTCACCTGGAAAATGCTTAGAACGGAGGCAGTAATCTGATTGCTACGATACAGGCTTCGACGGCAGCAGTTACAATGCCGATCGGATTTTATAACGACGCAAAGACATCCCAATGAAATGATCACAAAGGCGAATTGAATATAATCAATGTAACTTAATTAATTCGATATATTGCTTATATTCGATTCTATTGCTTATAATTTGTATCATCGTATTTATATTTATTTAATTGTATACGCCGTCTCTCTTTGAGCTATTCCGCAACTTGACGGCAAGAATACGCGAAATATATAATTCGCGAGCGTTCGGATCTTCAGAAGAATATTCTCTCCATCCTGATTATGTGAGAATTACCCCCAGAGAAATATTCCAACCGCGCCTGTATCATCGGACTTCGTTTTAAGGTTTCATTATAATTCCAGCGGTAGATAGAATTAATCGTAATCACCCGGGCTCGTATGCGTGCGCCTGGAACGAGCGTGATACGCCGTTGAAAGTACACTGAAAACGAATCCAAGTTAGCACGGAGAATAAGAGGAATGCAGGCGCGGGATGGCAGAACCCCGAGGTGGATCCCCGGCGATGTGCGAGGGTAGGAAAATCCGGTAGGGTGTGAGGGAGGAACGCGATGGACGCCGGGGGGGTGGCTTGCCCGACGAGAGCGGGAAAAGGAAGAAGGGGTTAATGCAAAGGTCCAGGATAATTACCCACATGGCTGGCAATGCGTATTTCACTTTGATCAAGTCTGTGTTTTTCTTCGCTCGCCTATCAAACCTCTTCTCGAGCCGAGTCCCACACCTCTCCGCGGCCTCGCCCTCCCGACTCACCCTTTTGTCTCCTTCCTTCCTTCTCTCTACCCTTATATCATCGCGGAGCTTGATGGGTAGGTAACCTGCTTTTGTCTTTTACCCAGAACGTTTTAATTATTTTAAACTCGAACCCGCGAGCGTCTAATTTGTGCCGAAGTGAGAAGACTTGCCTTGTATGTACGTATCGTTGAGAACGTGACACGTTACTCACGACTAACGATTCGAAATAATACTCTGCATGATCGATCCTTCCAACAAAATTCTCCTTGTGCTTTTATACCTTGCGTTTGCACATAATAGGTTTGAATTAATTATTATTAGTTTTATCATTAATTTGTTGTTAAATTGATATCCTCTTCTTTTTTTCTGTTAAACGATCACTATTCAGGTTTTTTTGTAAACTAGAATTATAAGATACGATTAACCAGATGTCTTATTTATGAAATAAATAAGATGGAATCGCAAAAGCGGGTCCCCCGGGTCTCATAAAAAATACATTTTGCATCGAAATTAATTAAACTTGTTTCTTTCCGTGTCCGGTCGCACGACGGATACGCGATGAATACCTAATTTATTAAGTCGACGATGGAAGTCCGCTAATGATCTGCGGGATCCAATTATTAGACTCGTTATCATTACTATTATTAACGGAAGATAAAGGAAAGCCAGCGCCGTACCGGCGGCAGAAGTACCCGAAGAATACGGGGCTGCGGTAATTAATGCACTGCCATATAATAAATATCGAGTGCAGGTCCCATTTCGCGTCACGGCGGCGTTCCATTAAATTGAATTCAGTATCGTCAGCTGGCGGCACTCAATACCAATATGCTTACCGCCTCTCCACCCACCCCCCTTCTCATTCCCTTGTCCCTGCCTCCTTTCCTGATTTTGCCGTGCCGCAACCCCTCTTTCTAAGCACCCTTAAAGCTTAAAGCGACAAATAAGTCCGATACGGCGACGCCAATCAAGGTTCAGAATCAAGCGAGAATAAGTTGATTTATAATCAGAGCGAACGACGTATATTACTACGGCTAAAATTGCTATTTTACGTTATTATTGATGCATAATAGAAGTTTGCAAAACTGAAAAATAGCAAGCAATTGCTCCGCATACTGCACGCGATACGGTAAATAGTTATTTAATTGTCGAACCCTCTAACAAAGCAGCATGTACAATAACGGTCATTTTATATAGATATTATAATTTTAGAGTAATTACATAGCAAAAGACATTTTATTAATATTATTAAATACCGTTTAACATTTTAAATAATTGTTCCGACTGAGGAATCACGCTACAGTAATCTCTATTCTGCATTTTAATCATCATTATTTCTAAAGATAATTACTTATGATTATTAGAATAATAGCAATCGATTACTACAACCTGATAACGATAACACAATTTTAGGTCCTATGTAACATAGATCTAATATATGTCAACCTTCATTTTATCTAATACATTGCGAATTAGAATTGTTAATATAACAATTGCGTATCGCATATGCAAACAGTAACTATACTATTTCAATTTGATAACTACGCGAAAGTAAAACCAATTATCAATACACGTAAAAAAATGTAATAGAAATTTCTGGAAATATTAATAATTACCTATGATAAATAAAGGCATTGTAGTTGTATGTTACAGCGTTTACAGCAAGTGCTCAAATCTACAGTGTACCAATAATTATTAGAAGCAGCTGAACGGTCGGCGATCTAAAAGCCCTATTCACAACCGCATTATCGTGCGGGTTACATTCTCTCTTTCTCTCTCTTTTTTTTTTTCAATCGCAAGCCCGAGGAATGCAAAAAGAATCGGAGCGTGCGAGACAGTTCGGGCAGTTATCCGATCATTTCGCCCCAAAGAGACAGCCGCTTCTCTTCTCCACGTTTATACCGCGGATCGCATCGACAAAAGGGGATCTCCCGGCGTACTCCGCAGAGACACGTACCTTGGGGTACGCGGTGAAACAAAAAAAAAGAAAGAAAAAGGAAAAACGATACGGAGAGCGCGGCAAGGGAGAGAAAGAACGTCTCTCTCAAAGCGTGCCTTGTTCACGAATAATGGCACGCACTCATTGTTCTAATTATTTGTGCATACGATTAACGCGCCGCTGTCTGCCGAACCCGCCGGACGTGGGACATGTGTGACAAATATGCGCGCTCGCGCCCACCCACACTCGCGTGCGCATACGCGCGCGTATGTGCGTGAAGAAATGAATGACGGAAAGAAAAAAAGAAAAAAAAAACAAACCGCGTCAAGGAACGGCACTACTCGAACGCACACACACATACACACACGCGAGAGAAAAGAAGAAATGGAGCTATAACTATGCTCCCATACGTATGCGTGCACGCGCATGTGTGCGTTAGCACACGGTGTAAGTCCCGTGCGGCGAAGCGCGTGTGCGTATACAACGCGCGTGCATCGCGCGGATACAAAGCATGTCAGCCGGATACAATGCCCGCCATCTGACGCTCAATTAACGAGTTAATGCGGTACCGTTGATAATTAAACAAATACGCGAGCTTTTTTTTCATCATCGCCTCTCCCCCCTCCCTCACTCCCTCCCTCCCCGCACCGACGTGCTCACATGTACACGTCCGGACGTCCTGCGTGCTGTGCTCGCGTTCGATCTTCCACCTCTACCACGTAACGAGCTCCGTGTCACGTTTTCTCTGTCCGTCTTTCTCTGCGCGCCTCCGTCTCCGTCGCTCTCACGAGTCCCCGTTTCGTGTCTCACGCTATAATCCATGGTTTCTGACCTCCATCCTCCTTGCTTGGTCTTTAATCGCGAATCTATCTCTCCTTCGTGCTTTTTTTGCCGCTCTTATTCTTTTTTTTTTTCTCTTCCTCTTACTCTTGCGCTCGCGCGCGCTCGCGCGCCACGTTGACCTATCGTCGCAAATAATGCTCGTACGTATTGTGCCGGTCGACCGATTATTATATTATCCCCGGCCGGAAGCGGATGTGTGAACTGTACGTGGGCAGGGGGAGAGGGGATAATGAGCGCGGCGTTCCTTCTCTCGTGCTCGAACGAGGATCGAAAATGGTCGTGAAAAGTTCGCCGGGAACGAGGACGAAACGGAGGGAGTTGTCCTCGTTCCCAACATAAATGCGAAGTCGAGGAATGCGATCGTTAGGGGTAGATTGCGTTTGGAATCCTGTTTGTCTGATTTCAATTAGCAGCGAAGTTCTTAAGTTTCGCATCGAGCGAAACATAAGATTAACAGGACGTCGATGCTCCGTTCGAACAATGCGTGGGGTTTAGTACAATTGCTTGAATGCATTCGGCAATTTATAATGTACAATGTGTGTCTAAAGTGTTAATGAAAGAAATACTTCTGTGCACAAATTGAAGAGAGAGTACTTGTAAAAAATCTATCAAAATCAATTTTTATTTTTTAAATCTTTATTATCAGAAGATAATAATTCAATAATTCAATAATGTAATTGTGACGTGATACGACGTTAGAAAAGATGATTTAAAAATTCTACTTAAAAATTGTTATTGAATTACTTGAATTAGATTTTGATTTGAATCCAGAGACGAATCGTCAAAGAGACTTTAGAGATAATGATATCATCTTGTGTCTAGTGCATACTGGTGACTCAATCTCGTGTGACGAGAGATAAAACATGAAAGGATTGAAATATGGATTGTATTTTATGACTCTGATGAGTAGAATTGAGTCGCAATAGAGAAGCAACGGGAGTAATGTATGGAGAGAGCATAGGGGCCGTACAAATACCGTCGATACCGCACTTCCGGTAGCGGTGGTCTCACCACTGAAAATAATTCGAGTCGATAGTGGTATCGAAGCTGATAAGCCAACCCGATACGATATGGTCCATGGAGAAAGACAAAACATATATCGAAGGCGCGCGCGTATTATGATTAAAAATGTTATTTCTCGGTAAAGCATTTGATACCTTCGATTTGACTTCATAGTCTCATAGCCGCTGCGAAATCAATGTCTAATAATCTTTCGCTATTGACACAATATCAGGTCACGTAGGACGTTTCTTTGTCGGTGTGCAAATTGATAAAAGAGATTAATCAATTGAGTTAATCTGGCATGCTAAATATTCTATAAAAAATACATCGATAGAGCTAAAATTATTTAAATATTTCTACACCAATGTTTATTTTAATATATGTGTATAGATTTAACGACGATATTAGATCTAATATCGGCTACGAGAAATGTCAGATTAATAAAATTATTCAGATTTTATTGAATTAAGGTGCAAAAAAATTCACATATAAGAAATCTATATTAATTTCGATCGATTTCCCCTTTTCCCCACCTCTAGGACGTTATCTTCTCTAATTCGCGGAACACACTCCGGTGTTCCAGCGTGGGTGGTGGCACCCTAAGAGCTTTATCTAACGAACACGGTGACACCTAAACACCACGGAATCAACATCAAACAACATGCCAGTCGATCTTGTCTCTATAAACATACTCAAGTATTGTATTCACATGCGCTGCCAGTATAGGACATGTACTTGCGACAAGGATGGCATTAGTAAAGGTAAGGGGGACGCCGATGATGGTTGTCTAAAGGCTGGCTCGTGAAAAACGATCCTTGTGAGAGAGAGGAGAAAGCTCGTAAAGTTATTTGGTCGACTTCGATTTCAAACAAACATCGATCCGTTTCATTTTATCACGCGACGATTATCTTTCGGTTGATTCAGGATAAGAGTATGGTCCTTTCTATATAATCGTTTCATCTCGTCATTAAAAAAATAAAAGTATAAAAAAGTTAGGAGAATACTCGATTGTCCTACAATAATTTACTAAACTAAGGAATTTAATACTAGAAAATAACTTTAAACGCGCCTTAACTTTCTCAAATTCTAAATGCATTTCTATGCATTCATATAAAAACATACGCGGAGGAAGGAAAA
Organism: Solenopsis fugax; assembly: GCA_003595255.1. Taxonomy (NCBI): domain Eukaryota; kingdom Metazoa; phylum Arthropoda; class Insecta; order Hymenoptera; family Formicidae; genus Solenopsis; species Solenopsis fugax. The sequence goes on from QKQZ01049658.1 coordinate 10,951, forward strand.
AACGCAAGTGTAATCGCATCGTAGGCAATGTTACAAATTACGCTACGCGCAGCTAATACGCACGCTTCTTCGCGAGATATTACAAACCGTCCCGAATTCGCGCAGCCACAAACGTGGCAACCGAAGATATTGCGAGATAAGCGTTTTGCAATTAGCGGTGCTGCAGCTGCACTCGAGAAAGAAGTGCAACGTTTCCTTAATAAAACGAATTTCGTGCCGGTTGCCTAATGCACCACTGACGACAGAGTAACGCCATGCAATGTGTAATGATAGCTCTTGCCGCGTCGGCACACACACATACACACAAACACACACAAACACACACACGTACACAAACACACACAAACACACACACGTACACAAACATATGCACACATGTACGCGCGCGTGCGAATTCAAACTCAGACATACACATATAAATAATGTTTAGCGAGATAATTAATATCGTTCTATTTGGCATAATATTAGACGCGCAGGGACATTGGATAACTGTAATTTCGGTTATTACATCGACAGCGGAGCTCGAAAAAGACCGCGGAATGCAGGAGATTTATGTAATAATCGCATGTATTTTCTAGTATATAAATGTACAAGTGAATTCGTCTCGAAGTGCTCTTTACACTTAGAAAATCTCGTATAAATATTGATAAAATCAATACCGCTTCTCCGTAAAAGAAGTAAGTATATATTAAGACCTCCGATAATTGAAATTTCTTTGCCAAGAAATCGTACTATTTTCTTTATTACAGATGTATATCATGCTCGCAATTCTGCTGGATGAAGAGGCACTCGCGCGTGGGTAAGTTACATTTTTACCGCGTGATTGTTCTCTCTCTCGTGAAATTCTAATGAATGACAGCATCGACAATTTTTCGTCGCGCAATCTTACGGTCGGTTTAACTTTTCGCGATTATCTCGGGCCACAAGAAATACCGTTGGTCCCCCGGGCGAATGTTCGCGCGAAGAGCGAAAGTTATCGGGGTGCGAGAGGGGCCGCCGCCTAGAGTGAGGGGGGAAGCAGGAAGGGAGACAAAGCAAAAGAGAGTGAGAAAGAGAATGAAAACAGAGAAAAAAAAACGGAGAAAAAGCGCGGGAGAGAAAGAGGGCGAAAACCGCTGACGGCGTCAGGTGCAACGCTGACCCCGACACGTCGCCTGTCAAATCTCTATTTACCGAGCGACCAAAATGACCAAACTCAAACGAACAGTCCGATTCCGATGGCCGACAGCCAATCATACGCCGCCGGGACTTCGACGTTTTTCGCTTCCCGGATTTATTCGCCGGTGGAACATTTTCAACGGTGGAATCGCAAATCGAGGCAAATCCCGCCCTCGGAAGCGTGCCGGCCCTCAACGCGACGAATTTCGCGCAGCCGTTAAATCGGACGGGGGACGGCGAATTATGCGGGAAACATCGGAGATCTGCGTCGCGGAAAATATTAGGAATTTTTTATTCAACGGGCTGCCGACCGTGCTCGTGACGATTAACTGCGTTGTTATTACCGTGCTTTTGAAAACGCATAAATCAAAATGGAAAAGCGATACACGTTGCACTCCGCAATCTCTACTTCCTTGAATCATTTGCTAACGTGTTAATGTTCCGCAAAGTTTATTTAGTCAATTGATTAAGCTGCAAGCTCTTTTCGGTAGTCATGTAAGTTCATTTTATTCTTATGTTCGATTGTAAACTGTCATTTGACCATAAAAAATCATTTTTATCTGAAATTTCACGAACTGTGAAGGGCTGACCCAAATTTGTCGTATCGCTTTGTCATGCAGTTTCTTTCAAGATCTTTACTCTCGCGTGACTTAGTGCAGATGCAAAGTCTACCCAAAAAAAATACAATTCAATTTCCGAATCACTACCGCGCTTTCTTGAACCGCACGATCAGCGTTCAAGCTTCGAGTACCGAAAGGCGAATGATCTGCATGGTTTATAGGCAGAAAGAGAGAGAGAGAGAGAGAGAGAATAGAAAGAGAGAAGGAGAGTATCTGTCAGGCTCTCTCTCACAGGCCTAAAGAAAGGTCGGCACGAAACATCTGTTTGACATCCCTGTTTGTCAAGGCGTGACTCGGCACTTGCGGCGCTCTCATACAAAAGCGATCTACTACGTTTGACGAGCGATCCTTTCGTTTTCTCGGTAGTTGACGACGCCATATACGATCGATCTATGAACTACAACCATTCGCCTGCAATTGCGCGTGAAAATTGTAAACAAAAGTCGAAACCCGAGGGATGGAAAAGCGTACCTGTGAACAGATGGCAAATAAAGGCCTAGCTTGAATGTGTCGTAACTTCGAGAACGTTAAGACACGATGACTATGTGGTGATGATCTCTATATCACACGCGTTGTAAATATACATAATCTCTTTGAAAGATTTAAGTGCAGTAGAATGAAAACTTATAAATCATCGGAATTTACGCCGGTAAATTAATTCATCAAAATTCAACGAATATAAAAAACACTAAGAAAAAAAAAATGATTGCAATTAATTTATAATCATTTTCAGTGCCAACTATATATTTATAATTGTACTATGTAAATTGTAACTATTAGTTATTATTACTACACAAGCGAATGTTAAACAATTAGTTATATTCACTACTGTTATTGCATTTATTATATAAAAATTTTTATTTTATTTTTTTATCATCCATACATTGATATTTATGATACTAATCATAATTTATAAAAAACCGTTTTCATAGTTATTAGAACTAAAGTGTAAAGTGAGATTGTTATTATTAACATTATAGCAGTAATAACTATAAAAATAGAACTCCTCACCATTATTCTTTTATGGACTTATAGTCACAAATACTAAACGCTTTTCTTCTAGTGTAAACTTTGAGGTCTAATTTTGTAGCGCGAAGATACTTCCTATTAAACTTATTTGTTCAAAACTATTTTAGGAGGGAAGAGTCTCGAGTGTGTTTGCGCCAAAGTATAACTCTCTAATCTTCTGATAAAATTTCAAAGGAATCTTAATAGATTTTGTTGTCACATGCTGATGGAGCATAGATAAACAGTGTGTGAAAAGGGAATGCCGCGGAATTGAAGGTAATAGGAGGGTTAAAAGGTGAACTTGGCTTGTCGGGCATCTAGCCTAACTATTGTGACACGATACCAGCGTGCTTGCCTTTGTATTACGACAACGACGAGGTCGAACTTCCGTCGTGGCGCACGTGGATCACTTGTTGCTGGGATGTATTATACGTTAACCTATGTAGAGTCATGAGTTATCATTTAAGGCTATCGAGCGACTTTCTTCGTTCTGTTAACCATTGGAGAATTACGCCGTACTTTTAACAAATAAAAAGGCTATAGCAATTTAATTAAAAAATTTTTACTTAAATATTTCAAATTTTGTTTATAATTTTTGCTCTATAATATTTCATCAATCCGATATTAATCGACATAAATTTTAATTTAAAATTTATCGGTTTCTCTTTCTCAATTATTAAATAAATATAGATGTTATGTAATTAAAATTGATGGAGAAGCGGGATAATGATGAACCAAGTTAAAGTAAACTCCATTACAACTTTCGGGACCTGCTGCATAAATAATCCGATAGGCATCTGTCGCGACGCGAGCGAGGAGAGTCAGGAGAGTATTTCGAAATCGTGAAACGAGCAAAACAAGAGGACCGAGTAGAGTCGCGCGACGCACATGGTCCCAATCTCGTTGAAGGTACACCATACACTCGCCAGAAAAATCAAAGAGGGGGGTGACAGACGTCCCCGAAAATTGGTTTCTCGTATTCTTCGGATTGCACCGTCTCGACGAGAGCTGCAGCTGAGACGTATCGACTGCACGTGTTCCTCTCGAATCCGATCGTCGTCTAAGCCATTTCCTCTCCGCCCATCCACCCCACAGTGGGGATTTCTGCCCTTTTTTTCTTTCTCTTTTTTTATACGCGGCGCTTCTCCTCGTCAACGGAAAGAAAGAGAGACGGAGAGAAGTCGGAGAGAATCTCTCCCGTGTCTAAAAATATTTTTATGGAGCCCCCGCTGCGATCCCAGGCGAGTGTCGCGGCTGCGCCTAACTTCTGTTTTGATGGCCTCGACGCGCTGCATCGGCTCACCCCCGAATGGGACTGCGATTGTAAACCGGATGGAAGTTCCCGGCTATTAGTGACAAAATATGTGTAATATTTCCGGCGACCCAGAGCCAGCGCGGCGCGTCGCGTCGCGTCGGTACCATCGTTCATTAAACGGTACCATTGTCGCCTTTCGTGTCTGTTGCGATCGACTCCGCCTGACAGCCGCCGACAAAATTATGCGGTATCGATTTTTACGGCATTTTAAAATAGTCTGCACGTTAATGCAAGCAGCACATTTTACGGCGCGATAAAAATTTCTATCGATATTTTAACACCTAAATTTTCGCAGCTCGTATTTTCGCCGGACGCATGTACATTTGTCGCGATAATGAGGCACTCGCGGTATAAATTACAAATTGCGCTATCCCGTATTAATATCGCTTATTTTATAATTCGCTAATGATTGTAGCAATATATTCCGGCATGATAATGAGAGCACACCGCGCGCGTATTTTAATAACACGGCCGGTGTTTTTGTGCGCATACAGCCTTTGCAGTTTTTGCACCGACTATTATGGATTTCAAAATATTCCACAAAAATTTCTCCCGCACGAGAGATTGAATGCGCCGCGATTAGATCGCGCTCGGGACATTTCGCGTAATACGGAGAGGCCGCGGGCCGGGCGTGCGTGTATCTCGGCGATCAGTGTGGCGTCCAATAAAATCCATCGGTCGTTAAAAACGAACGTTACTTCGAGCGAAGGATAGTGGCCGCAAGTGTCCTTTATGCTCGCCGATATCGTCGGATCAATTACGATTTCGTCGAACCTCGTCAGGCCTTATCCGGTGCCGCGATCTCTACGCGCCGCCGCGCCGACCGGCCGTCACGACAAAATCGTCATGCGCCGGAGAACACGATCGTTCTCTAACTCCCTACCTCACCACCGCGCCACCGGCGATGCACCGCGAAGATACACCGCTTCGATATTTTTGACGCGGTATTAATAAGCATTCCAACCCTAATGGCACAGATCTCCCAGGAACGTCCACAGGACGTCCATAGGACGTTCGTATGTCCTATGGACGTCCTATGGATGTCCCTGGGATATCCTGTGATGTCTGGGAAATGATAGCTTTTCTATTACCTTCCGTGCTTCGTCGGCGTCGACTTTTACAGTTTAACGCTGTAAATGACATTGCGATACATAATTGCGATGTAACGTAGCATATAATATAGCAACATGTCGCACAAGCTATGTAATATAACTATATCAATATTGCAAAGACTATATAATATAGCGACGCGTGGTGCACGCCTACGAGGGGGGAGGGGGGAGGCTGGCGTGTGCGCGCACGCACGGTCAATACATCCCCGGCGGCTGTTGGAGCCGCGCACCCGAGCGCGGATATAAAACGCTCGTGCACCGAGAGATAAGCGTATCGAGATAAAACCGCACAATATCATTGGTCGGAGGTCTCCCACGGCCCTTCCACCTCGCCGGCACCTTCCTATCCGCGCGCTCCGGCCGCACACTTACGTATCGGTATCCGTCGCTGCCGCACGTAAGTATCCATCGCGTTGTAACGCAGTATCGTACGTACGTACGAGGCGCGCATTCTTGCGAACACGATGCGGATACGATGCAGATGCGCGAGGTAAGGATGAAGGTGGCGTGCATGCACGCGTGTCTTCCCTTGCACGAGAAATCTTCAACGGGATCACAGAGTCGAAAGTTCTACGTAGTTTCATACATGATTGAAGAATCGCGTCGGATGTTACATGGAAGATGAGGAAGGCCACACATATTCGCGCGCGCGTGCACAGACACATAAGAGACACATTAGGATGAGATAGAGACAATCTCAATGATATAGCAAGCGGATACCCGCTCGCCGCCGCGCAGTTGCAGCTGCATCCCTCTCGCCCCGTCGCATCTATCTATCTATAAACACATGCTCCGCTCTCGTTTCTTCGTTAGACAGCGTCGCTCGCTGCTCGGAGTTTAAGTGCTCCGAATGTGTTGGTAAAGGACTCGATCCGCGGTCCTGAGTTCGATGCCACGGCACACACCGAGAGAAAGAGAACGAACGAGCGAGTGAACGATCGAGCGTGAGAGAGAGAAAGAGAGAGAGAGAGAGAGAGAGAGAGAGAGGAGAGGGAAGAACATTATAGCAAGACGACGGAGAGGGATAGAGCGAAACAGAGAGGTGGGAGCGTGGCGAGCGAGCAGGAAAGAGCGAGAGAATGAGTATCGCGGGTACCGCCCCCTTTTTTAAACCACGCCTACTCTCGATATAATATTATATCCACCTCTACCACCTCCTGTGTGTGCCGCCGTCTCTTTCTCACCGCCGTCGATTGTACAAGCGCACCGCGAGACACGTTTATGTAGGACGCACACGGAGAGTACACGCACGATACAATGCGCGTATTTGTCACGATAGCTCGCGCGCTGATCTTCCTCACCCCCCCCTCTTTCTCTCTGTCTCGCTCCCTCCTTTAGCGCTGACTTGTGCTCTAGCTGGTGGCTATACCTCTCAATAGGTAACCCCCCCCCCGCCTCAGTCTCGATTCGCGGCCTCTAATCGCAAAGCATCTTTTTTCTGACAGTAACAATTACGTTCCGCATACGTGCAACGTGCTTTTCAGACACAGTCAAGGTGAATGTTTATTCGATATCTGACAAACGTCTTCGATGCGCCTCTTTGGTTTTTCTTGTCTTCCCCACGGATGTGCGTAATTTGCATACATTTGACAAACATGTAGCAAGTTCTAGAGCATCTAATTAATCGTAGAACAACCTATATTTTTCAATTTATGCATAGATTTTCAATATTTTTATCATATCATTTTACATAGTGTGCGGATTTACGTCGCGCTACCAGTATTCGAACGGTTAATCGGTAGATGACACGTCGCCTCTGTGCGGCAAGAATAATTGAGGCATTACGGACGCCTGTATATATGTCTTAAACGCGGATAGCTTAGAACGGTTAAACCCAATTAAGGCGAAGCTAAAGCACGTTAGCCTTGAACGGGACGGCGTGCTACACTGCTACTGAGATCACGCCTGTTTGACGACTACCGATTTGCAATTCATACTCGTGATCCTTTAGATAATCAGCCGCTTGTCCCTTGTATAGTTACAAATGAACCACATGTGCGTGCTCGAGGAAAAAAAAGAATAGCAAGAAGATTTCTATCTGACATGTTCGATCGTGAATTACTGGAGTCGTTTCTGCGCAGGTGTTCACGATTACGTCGTGGAACGACACATCCTCAAGAAATATCCGGAGTGCACAAGGGAAGTGTCGTCCCTCGTAAAGGACTCGCAAAGCATATACGACTGCAATCGATACTGCGCCTCTTCGAAGGCGCTCACTCGCTTACTTCGTCGAACGATCGGACACGTATGTATTAATCCGGCGGTCAGAGACAGGAAACGCGTAATTCGACGTTCTTACCGCGGTGTCATCTGTCCGTGGCAGCGTTTTACGTAACCAGGCGACTTGGCGATCTCTGTACGCGGCGGCGAACGTTCCGTTTTTCCTCTTTTCTCTTTTTTTTCCATTATTTCCTCCCTTTCTCGCGAGACCATGCCGAAGAACACGTGTCATTTTTAACGCGCCTACGTTAGATAAGAGCAGCAGTAAATCTCCAGTACGTCTATTAGTATTCCGCCTGGTCGGTCGATCGACCGATCCGTGAAATGAATGATTTTCCGCGATTAGCATTCGCGCGTGTGCTAAGTAATTCGGCATGTCTGCTCGCCGGCCGTTATCACGCCGTTACATCACCGATTGATCGATACCCGCGAAGATTGCTCGCTATGTATGGATTAAGTAAGATTGAGCCTATTGGATAATTAAATTACTCTCCTATAATTTTTCAATTCTCACTTTCCCTATTGTCTTCTAACTCGAACAAAGAGTAATAGAATTGATAAATCATAATAAAATGTGTTAAAACATTTACACTGAGAAAAAGAAATATTCAGAAGCAAATATATTATTTGTGACATTTTCTTCGATATTTATTAGTTATAAACAAATTTGATTGTGACGACAAAATTGTTGAATACGTACTACGGTCTTAAGTGTATCTATTTAATACCATTTTTTAAGTCATATAAGCAACATTTAGTGACAAAAATAAAAAATAAGTAATATAGTCGAAAATTTAACAAGTTTGATTTTGTTTTATGCATGCCATCAGTATTTCAGAAAAATAAAATGCATGTAAATTTTTCAACTTATATAACTGGTAATAACGTAATTATGCAATTATATTTTGAATTGTTATATTTTCATAAAAGAAGGCTTATTGTAAAATATTTTACATTTATTGTGTATACGTATTTACAATTATTATAAAAATTAAATCGAGATTTTTTTAAACTCTACCATGTTTTCTAATTCGTATGTACCATCATTTGATCGCTTTTTCGATAAATTAATAAAATAAATATTAGTCAATGATTTCTTATATTTTAATTCATAAATTCGATACTTTCAAAGACGATACGATTTGGAAGATTCACAGAAACATTTTAGACGACCTGTTTTCTAAATCACACCTTTAGCAGCATGTTACAGAAAAGCTTATAACAAATTAATTTGTTATTACTGAAAGGTTTAACGTGCAACAGATGATTAAAACATCAAGCTATAATTATGAACTTTAATTTGCATCCAAAACAGCACCAAATGCGACATATAATAAAAAATTGCTTAAGAGGTATTTAGCAATTCTCCTCTACATTTTTATGAAGTATATTTCATATTTCTTATTAATTGATTTACTTGTTAAAAATAAAATTTCATTTCGCCGTATTTGAAGATTTATTTCAATGAAATTAATTTAAATCCCACAAAAACAAATTTTTAAGTAGTCATTTTCTTAGTGTAGATGCGTCGCGTGATATCAGCGTAATATCTCGAATATTAAGAAGAATAGTCATCTAATAACAGTCTTATTTATGTATTTGCAGCGTAATGTTCTTGTGAAAGAAATTACTCGTGCATACGCGTACCGACAATAGAGCGCAGCGTGTCGCCGAAAGGTGCATGCACCTGCGCCATATCCATGCGCCGAGTTAAAGGGGTAACTAAAAGTGATGTTTGCAGACAACGTGTTTACATGCTAAACGTAAGTGGCTCACTCTCCCTCTAACCGCCAGCGTGCACGATAGCGCGGAGGATCAAGCGAGGATAGAGGCCGGCGGAGAGCTGTGACATACGCGTGTAAACATTTAACGTCCGCAGATACATACGCGCATGTGCGTGTGTGTGTGTGCGTGCGTGTGCGTGTGTGTGTGTGTGTGTGTGTGTGTGTGTG
>QKQZ01049662.1:0-12398 GCA_003595255.1 Solenopsis fugax
CTTTTCAGACATAACCCAGCCCTAAGTTAAATCCGAATGAGTAATATCACGTTATTATTAAATAAAAATTAATTTAATAATGATTGATGCTGACTTGCATCTGGATATTAAAACTCTACCCTCCCCCCCTTTGAAAAAATATTTAAATTTATAAATTAATATATTTGAATAAACGTTTGCACTACCATATTGCCCACTAAACGCAATCAATATTATTAAATTCACACTGCGAATTCCGTTGTACATTGAAAGGAAGCTAAACGTGAGGGTATGCAAGAGAGTGACCGCTACGCGCGATAACGCTGCAAGAATGGGGCATGATTTCGGGGAAAGGGTGAGTGAGAGTGAGAGAGAGGTTTTTGACAAAAGCGCGTTCACGTAAACATCCTCGGACATCCTCTCCGTGTTTCACGGAGACACCGGCTGCCAGATAAAAACGTCAGGCAGACTCGAGCAGACAGTCGGTTATCTCGCGTACATTTTACGTACGCTTCGCGAGACTTGAAGGGCGTCGCGCGTGATTTGTCGCCGGGATCCCGGACCCCTTCCCGACACCGGCGAGACGCCCTTACGCGAGGGGACAGGGAAAATCGACGGATTTGACAACGACTGGCTCCGGAATTGAATGTGCAACGGCTTCGAGGGGAGCCCGTAACGTTTGATGATTTGTAACCGGTTTCGTTTCCCCGGGAAATTTCCCGGTACCGCTCGGGGCCAACGAGAACCCTTTCGTAGAGTCCCTTTCAAAAAAAGCTGTTTACGAAAATATGCTCGCGGAATATCGAGAGTAGCTGCGCTGCGCGCTGGTAACCTTTGCCGCCCACTGCGACTGTGGCTTCGACTAATGAGAAGCACATAGTTGATGAAGTTAGTCGAGGTAATTTATCTTTACGGCCAAGTGAAACGGTTTCCCCGAGTTAAAATTACCCTTCAAACTTTAGAAAGTCGAACAGCCAAGTGTATCATTCTTTTCTTATTCTATGGAAACCATTAATGTGTCAGGGTGTTCCTTGTAGCAGAACAGCGTACTTGCAAAACGCTGTAGGTTTTTAATTCTAAAAGGAGGAAGAATTTTTTTACTTTGCGTGCAGTATACGAAATTTTCAATAAGCGAGATTTTTCACTTGTTCGCTCGTTCGGAAATCTATCAAGCGAAACGAATGAAGGGTGAAATTTAAACGGTTATTCTTTTTATTTTTATTTTTTTTACTTTTTGCAAATTTTTTATGTTAGTCTTGTTGTGTTTCATCCAATTTTTATTTCTTCCTTCTCCTCTTCTTTTCTCTTGACGTATGGCGAATCTAATCACAGACAAACTACGACGCTTTTGATCAACAAGGATTAATGATTCGAGCTCGCCTGCGAAGTATTTATGTTCAACGGAAGTTATAATTGCTGATTATATAATGTCTGTGTGTTATTACTTTTCATCACTTTCCACTGTCCGGAAGCAAAAGATCGTTTCGATTTTCCCAGTGTATAAATTCGGATTATGTGCAACAGATACGATTTAAAATAAATGGTGGAACTCGCCGTTATTTGTTTTCGCCTTTTAGAAATCGGTGATAGAATCGGAGTCGATTTCGATTCCATTATTTCGCCTTTCACGATCCTCCTCTGAACTGGACTTTTACGAATAAAAGAGGAGTGCGAGAGACAGGGATCGAAGGAATGTATGGTGCGCCAAAATCGAATCTCTTTGAGCAACGTTATCGCGCGAAACCAGGCTACTGCGAAAACCCGATTACGAAACCATATCGCTGAAAGAACGAAAGAACGTTTGATCGCAAGTTCCTTAAATTTTTAGGTATATATCGAAGAGCAGAGTTCATAAAAGTTCAACTTACAAACATCGATGGGAGGCAGAGAGATGAAACTGAAACTCAACGTTATCCAAGAGAAATCTTTCTCCTCATTCATAAATGCCCCATTTAATAATAATTCTCGTCATCGTTGTTGAAACGAAGATTTGATATTTATTATGAAATAAAAAAACAGCGATTTTTTTTAAATAACAGAATAATGCAGCTGTAACAGCTAATTGTGGGTACTCATGGTCAGAGCACCCAGTTAAGGATTAAATTGATTAATTTACATTCAGGAGGAATGTCATGGCTGGTAGGAGAGCATAATTCGCGTGACATGGTTGGCAATGCCCGGCTTTCCACATTCCCTGCTCACCTGTAACGAGCATGTGCCTGGAACTTTGCAGACGATATAGTCAAGAGGTGTTGTGTGCGAAGTACCTACGCTAAACTGAATCGTGCTAACAAGCGTTGAGAGCTAAAGCTCCGGTACGCGTAAATTGCGCCGATAATATTTTACATAATTACTGGTATTTCCGCGATAACATCAAAAACAGTGGCCGGCGCACGTACTAATTGCAATTAAAACAATCGTGCTGTCCTTGTAATTGCATTGTTGCAGCAGTCAAAAATTCACGCTTATATTAATAAGGAGAAAATGGTAAAAGGATGCAAGTCCTATTCGACATTAATAAAACAAAGATTCTTCAAGAAATATTATATTTGAAACTATCATTTTCGATTTTTATGTCGAAAATAGAAAGAGATGGCAAAGGAGATGCGCAATTTTTTTTTTTAAACCACTCGTTGCTTCGTAAAGAAATTATTTTGTGAAATATTGTACCTGATCTTGGAAATCTTTCCTTGCCTTGAATTTATTCGTATTTTTATAGAGATTAATTTACATCTACATTTCGCGAAATAAATTTCAATATGATCGACACTCTACAATTAAATATATTTTGCCTTTTCAATTGGGGTTTTTGCAGCAGCGACGCCTCACTCTCATATTTTACATTTAGCTTCTCGCTTGATTAATTGATTGAATTTCGCTTGATTCTGTTGAATTGCTGTTTCATATAAAGTTACGCGTGAAAATTGAACATGGGCGTTTCGGGGTGGGTTCGGGTTTTTTTTTTTTTTTTGCAACTCGTAAATAATAACGTGGCGCGGCGCGCGTTTTCCCTCCATGAATCAATACGCGGTCGTTCGCACCCTCGCCTTCGACTTTTCGATTTCCGAGACCTCCACTTTGTCGTCTCAGCCGAAGCATTATAGACAGCTAGAGGCATCTTCATTTCCCACCGCCGAATTTTCCGCCTTCACCTCCGCCAGTCCTTGCTCTCATCTCCCTCCTCCCTCCCCCCTTTTCCTTCCATCCATCCCATCCATCCCATCCATCCTTCGCCGTGGGAGATAAGCCCAAGTCCTCGGCCCCGATATCCAAGTCAAAACCAGTCCGAGGTCGGAAAGCACGAGTCGAGATCTTTTTCGCCAACTTCCCGGCCTTCTTTCTGTGTCTTCCATTACCTCTTCTCCTCCGTCTCGTCCGGATCTCTTTTCCGAACAGCTTTGCCGCGGCGCGCGGCGGGACGATGGACGTAGCTTCGCGAAGCTACGCTCTCGCGCAAATTCGCCCCTCGCGAGCGTGCGGATATTCGCTGGGATTATCACCAGCTGCGAGCTCGAAGGGCAAAGTCTTGTGGCAGATGCTCGAAGATGATGTTCGGAAAAGTGGTCCGTTTATCCGACGCGAAATGCCTGGAACAATTTCAATATTGTTATAGGGGATGACGGGGATGGGGTGTGTGCAACCATGTGTATATATGTATATATAAAATAACTCGCCTCTCATCGATAACCTCGGTACAGGGTATTATCCTTCTGTTTAAACTTATCGATGGTCTCTTCGACCGATTTGGAGCTAATGTTTTTTTAATGAAAATCCAAATGTCAAAGTATCAATGCTGTGATACTTTGATCAAACTTAACACCCGCAATCCCTTAATATAATCTTTCTTTTATATAATCGCCTGCTTTTCCGTTTCTGATTCATCTCTACTGACTCTACTGATTCGCGCTGTGTCACTAATCATTTTGCGTGCGATCTCGCAATTATATCCTACAATTATTCCATTTGAAAAGGCAATTGTAACGAACCGAATTTCTCTTCATCAATGGAACGTCATTGCACAAATATGACGTGTATGTACGCGTGTGGTACGTGTGTGTACTTTTTTTTGTTGTTGTTAAAATGAGAAGCTACGAGAGAGAATTTAATAACGCGATCGGATTCCTCGGGATGAGAGTTAAAGCCGGGATACGGGACACGGGATACGGTACCGTGGATGCAGCCGAGAACATGTGTAAAGATACGGGACACGATGGTTTATGCAAGAGCGAGCATTCTGCGTGTGCGCGCGTATCGCGTGTCGCGGGTGTATTGGATTGGAATTCATCGGAAAGTGCCGCTTCGCAGTTTCCGCGAGGAATGAAATATGATCCCGCAGCATTCACCGGGAGCGTCGCCGTCGGTGAAGTTGCCGGCAGGGAGCATAGGAAAGATACGAGCGCGAAACAAGCCGACCGTTTCGTCATCGCCGTTCCGTCCTTCCCTTATCGCCGTCCGTCGCGATCGTCGCGAAGAAATAGTCAGTAAATTTGTCGAGTATCGCCGCGAATGCCTCAGTTGGTACGTTTAACTGGTCGTCAATTGGCAACTCGATACAATGCACGCGCCGTACGTGCATGCGGCAACTCTTCGTGCGAGTCAAATTTCATTACGTCTTAACTCTGTACAAACGCGGGGGCGATTGTGCCCGTCGAAGTATCTCAATGCGCGGGCTCGACAATGAACCCGGCGACACGGACAGCTCCCTTATCACTTATTAATCTTATTACATTGTCACAATTTCCCAGGCAACGTTGTGACAGACTCGCGATTGTCGCCTGGCTATTCAATCGCGCCGGTTCAGCTCTCGCCTTCCCTCTCTCGTCTCTTCTCCCTTCGCCGCCCTTCGCTTCGCTGGTCCTGGTTACGAGACTCCCGCGGCGGTAATGACGAGACGTAAGTACCGCCGAGCCTGAATAACGACGTATCCGCTAATGCCATTCCGACTGTCAGTTTAATCCGCCATCGAACGCCACGTCTGGATTCAACGCTCGGAGACGCGCGGAATCTCCTCTTCATTTTCCCCGAAACATCCGCTATTATACTATGTCTGTGCTATCCCGCGAAATGCCCCCCTTCCCACGTTAACAGTATATTTTCGAGCTTTTCCACGTTTTCCAGCACTTCCCGCGTCGATCTGAACAGCGGATATCGATCGGAACCGTCTTACCGGGTTCCAACCACCACGAGCGCGGAACCTTGTTTACCGAACACTTCGATATAATCCCGGAAGCGTAAATTATAACTTATTCTAGTAGAGAAAGTTTTCTTCTCTCTCTCTCCATCACATTTGTGTAGTTAGCGAGTTATGTTCTTGATCGAATCTCGCAAGATTGCGCGTCAGGAGGCAGACAACGCGCACGTTGGCGCTAACTAGGAAAATTTGCAATTAAATGCGGCACGCCGCGGCGAGTTATCTCGCAAACTTTCATCTCCAAGGTGAACTCTCGTTAACGCGATGATAACAGTCAATGTCAATTACCATCCGGAATAGGGCAGCACAACGGGAATAAATGCCGTTTTAATTATTTCGGCGAGGAACCGGCTGCGGAGATGCTTGTGGGAAGGAAGAGCAAAGAGGTCGTTTATTTTGGAAGCTGTGTAACGTTAATGTTCCAAGATAGAACACTTGTATATCATACACGGAAAGAACCATTTTGTTCAAGTATCTAAATATTTAACTGGATACAGATCTGAAAATAATTTTATTAGACCACACAGAAAAAAGTGACTATCAAATCAACAATTCATTGTTTCATATATAAGCAAGAATATAAAATCTCCTTGGAAGAATTTGATAATCTTGATCAGACATAATTTGCTTACATGAAGAAACAAAATTTCTTTATGTTAGCAAATTATGTCTCTTTGAGATTATAAATACTTTCAAGGAGATTTTATATTCTTGCTTATGAAACAATGAATTGTTGACTTGATACTAATTTTTTGTGCATTAAAGTAATTGTGACGGATGTTCGAGCATGATGAGCACTGCTGCAAAAAAAAAAAACTTTGACATTCTAGCAATTCAGTTTGAGAATCCAACATAATTATTTTGATGGCCTAACAAAATTATTTTCAGATTTGTATCCAACTAAATTTTTAGATATTTTAACAAAACCGTTTTTGTGTATATCTTTAGATCCATATCTTGTTTAAATTCACAAAATTGTTTGGTTTCTGTAAATATAGTTGTTAACTACCAAATTTCGATGGGGAGGATATCCTTGTCACCCTTTTCCCACATTTGTACGCGTATGCGAGTGGCTACGTTGCACTCTGTATGCATATGCATGGGAGACGCTTAATGGGACGAATTAAATTTCCACAATTATCAAATCGTTGACAAACAATGACGGACCGTGAACAATTTTATGCTTCGTTTCGAATGGATAGCGCTTGACTCCGTTGCGGTTTCCCGGACAATTTTGGAAAATTAATTAATCCGAACGTTGAAATTTAATCGTAATGCGGGCCATTAATTTAGTTTGGACGATTTTAATCGGTAATACGATAAACGTCGACTATCGTCTTAGAATCAACATTTCGTCACATTTTTCATCAAGACATCTTCGAATTAACGCTGCCTTCGGGATCGACTTGTATAATGATTGTATGCGAAAGAAACCGCTCGACTATTTAGCAGAAAGGCAGATGCAGTTGTTTTGTATGACGACGTCATTGGTTCCCAGTAACGAATCAATTTCGGTGACCGCGATATTAATAATCGCCGGACCAGAACCCGCAGGATCCATCATATCCAGGCAATGGGTTTCGTCCAATTACGGATCTGCTCGCTCATGCGAGAGTACGCGGTGGGCCTCTAAAAGCGAGATGTTAGATTACCTATCCCGGTTAATCCAGAAGGATTCGACGATAACCAGCATGAAATTATACATTGTCGTCGCGAAATCTAAAACTAGCGAGGTCTTCACCCCTTTATACGTCCAGTACGTACTACTAACGTAAATAATACCGCCAGTTTCAATTTCTTCAGAATTAAATCATTTTACATGATGACGATAACTGCGACTTATTATCTCGGTTGCTAGACAATTTAAAATTCACTATAAGTACTTGCGGCGAGGATGAATCGAGGTGACATCGCGAAAGGTTTGTTCCAACGAGACTCGGTTAAATAGACTCTGTTTGGTCAAGGTAACAGAAGGGTAGAACAAGGCTGACGAACGTACATCGAAATAAGGGAGCAAGCAGGAATGAAACAAAACAGAATGAGAGGAGAATGGAGACAAGAAAGACGAAAGAACGGAGACCAAAGAAACAATAGGTCCGAAATGAAAGAGACCACGTAGCTGTCTCTCTTTTCTCTGTGCGTGTCCCGGCGGTATCACCACTGCGATTAATCGCACGAATGGAAACAAAACAATGACTGTCGGTTTTCGCCATGTCTCTTTGAGACATCTCGTGCGAATCGAAAAGTGAACCTAGAAGACCACCTCCTCCTCCCATTTTTAATTAGTTTCTGAATATTCGGTAGAAAATTAGGTTCAGAAAATTAGGTTCTGATACTGTTAAATCTTTTAATTATTTTCGTTGAGGATTTTTTGCGATCGATTATTTAATCTTCAAATTTATCGTTGTGTCAATCAACAAAAAAAATTTAAATTTGCACTCTATTCTTTTTCACGCCATTAAAGATTTAAATATCGAATGCAGTTCCGCTGTTCACATTTGCACCGAGTCTTAGTAACAAGAAACACAAGATTTTGCTCTTAATCCTTTAATTTTTTTTTCGAGACTGAAAAAAAATTATGAAATATATATTTACAGGCGAGTGCAAGAGGAGATATTAAAAGAAAAATGAAGAAGCGAAAATTTGTTTGCTACTAAGGTACAATCCAGTACGTATCTAGAGTTCCAACAACCTTGTATGTAAGGAACTTCAATAACCGCGCGGCTTATCCCTACACCGCGTTCCTCCATTTTTACGGGAAGGGGAATTACCCTCGAACGACGTTCACGTCGAGATCTTATCGCGGCACCGAGCGGCGGTGCCTCATTTCCGTCAACCTTAAAGTCTCTTTCAGTCTCGTCTGAGGCCGAAGGCGTCGTCTGCACCCTCCAACGTCGCATCGTGATCTCGCTCATAACTCTTGCAACGCTTGTCGCTGACACCTAATCCTCCGTATAAATATTTTGCATGGCAAATTGCAGGAGATATTTTGCAAGAGACGTTACAAGCATCGATGATCGTGGTTCTTCTATGAGGAATTCCGTTAAAAATTCTCAAGTCTGTAAGCGACATAGATTAGGGACGGGGAAATGGGGGCGGACAAAGCTAGTGAAAGATAATAATTCGTCCCGAGTACCAACGCGCGAAACTTGAACCGAGTTTTAACTGATGGGATTAATTTTCTTTCACAGCGCGGTTTCGCGCGCGAGTCCCGATTCGAACTTAGTTTACATTTTAAGTAAATTCCCTGCGAGATGCCTAGTTAGGCGCTTCAAGCATCCAACAGCAGAATCTCTTCGAGTGAAACTCGAAACCCAATAACATCATCCGCGCGATACTTTCATCCTCGCTCGATCGTAGAAAACTCCATTAGGCATTTGATCACCCACGACGACCTTTCCTAACAAAAATACGTCCACTGCAACGTTGGCGAGTTTTTTCAAGTCACCTATCCCGTAATCTTCTTTATGAAGTTTAATTGCGTTTAATGGAGTAGTAACTGTGCGAGATCACGAAAGAATGAAGAGAAGAAGGAGGAGGGTGGAGGGAGAAAATGTAGAAGAAGAGAAAATAATGATCGATGATTTGACTTTGATTAAATAACTTATAATAGACGACTTGAAATATCTTGGATATAGCGATAATTGTTGAGTGTTCGATTAATATTCAATTTAGGCAAAGATTCTTTCCGAATAAAATAAAAACTTTTTTATAGCTTCCTTTCTTCCTTCAATGTTCGATTTGGTTCGCCCTTTCGAATCGACGTGAAACGAAGACCGACTTTGGACGGTACAATCCAATACAGGACAAATCTAACGATACGACTTTCATGACCAATCTCGCCTCCATCGACGTCACTTGGGACGTTGCTTCTTCGCTTTTATGAAGCACTTACATTTACGAGCATTACTTTGAATCGCCTACTGGTAATAAAATAAATTATTCATGCCGGCGCTCACGTGGCCCTATTCCGTCGATTATGTAAACATTTGCGAAGGGAGCTTTATCGATGCAAACGATGCTCTTATGGGGGTCTTCATTAGTGCATCGCCATGCCCTTAACTTTGGCCAATTACAACAAAACAAAATCGCGCACTCTAGTCAATCTTGCCTCAGTAATTATTTTTCTTCTGTTTCGCTGAAGTATGCAGACAGTTGCTTGCTTTTTTTTTGTGCGAATCAGCGCACTCAAAGAACTCGAGATTACGCCATAATTGGCCCAGATTGTTAACAATAGCAACTCGTTTTACCTTGCTGAATACTATTTCATTCGCCACTCGTATACATCTCTACAGTGCACGCGCGCGCGCGCGTGTGCTTTGATTTATGTCTATATTAATATTTGCACACAGGATGTTCTCGATTAAGCGTGCAATATCGATCGCTCATATCGAGTAAAAACAGATTGCTGCTTTTTTATGATGTATATTTCTGAATTTGAGGGGAATATAGAAACGCGTGTATTTATTCAAAATTTGTCAATAAAGCGAACGTTTCACATAACACCCCTTAATATACGTCCTCCACCCTCCTTCTCAGCGTCGAATGGAAAATTTTAAAAGCACATTTCTTTAAAAGAAAAAAAAAACAACTATCCATATTTATTAAAAAAATGATTGATTAATGTTCGTTATACAATTTGTTAACAAATTTCGTGATTAAAAAATTTGAAATCTAATTTGTTGGCAGCCAAGCAATAACAAGTCTATTTACATTTCCCATCCTATGTACCATTTGGCAAATTAATTAAAACGCGCAAATACGCGTGAGAGCGCATCGTGTAATGTTTATATTTTATTTAATTTTAAATAGATTCTTTTATCAAATTTTTGCTCAGTTATTAAGTGCAATTATTAAATAGCTTAATTATTAGTTAGAAGCTACAGATGCTTAATGTTGAAGATTGTTACAATAAATAACGATTCTTTTTTGACAATTTTTTTATCTAATTCACGCAAAATACTTACGTAAAATTATCTCCATGTAATTTTGCACATACACGTGAATTTTATTTAACTCGCGTTGAAGAAGCAGAAGGAGTGCATGCTCACCGAAGTAATCGTGAAATAGGGATTCTAATGAGCTCGCTCTTCCCTAGCGACGTTGAGAACAGTGGTCGAAGCAGTACTGCCGTTTCTCTAACAAAATTCTACTCGCGATCGCAAACTAAATTTCCGATAATTGCTTCCTGCGCCATCTAAAATGATAATTAAATTTCTGGTTGCATCAGTACCCGGTGGCATACCATTGTGATAATAATGGCCGTTCAGGAGCCTCAGAGTGCCGTGTTGGTATCTAGTTTCCCATGAAAAAGAAGATTTTCTTCTTAGATAAACGATGCAAATTTCAGCCATCAAAACTAGATTAGTAATGGAAACGCGTACTCCATCTTCTCTGATCCCCTAGCCCAGCATGTTTATGCACGAGGCGTGCTGAGAAATCCCACACTTGCTTTTTTAAGCACGATAAATTTTAAACGCGAAAAGGATAAATCAGGAAAATCAGTATTTGTTTTTTTGTAAGTAAAATCGCTTCGCGTGAAGCACAGACAAAAGCGATCTCGCTTGCAATAAAAAACATTTTACTTGCAGGGGTGCAAACAATTCGTCCGAAATAAAAATAAAACCTTTTTGTTTTTTAATAAAAGCGCGTTTACCTAAAATGAAAATTCTTTTTGTTCATCGGTATTGCCTGCAGTTCAAACGGAACAATTTATTTAAAACAAAATCGTTTTTTATGCTTTAGACAGCTTAATGTTCGTGCGAATATAAGGAAGAGTATCGTTTTTGTAATTTGAAATATTCTCGTGTGTTATTTTCATGGACATGAAAAATACAGTTGTTCACACAGTCTGTCGAAAAGAAAAGAATCCGTTCACGCGTTATTTCGGTTGATGTGCTGTTCTTTGATTTATTCTCCCTTTCATTATTAAGTTTGATTCGATAACATTCACTTTTACGCCTTCGGCGAACGACCTATTTAACCGACCGTCCTTCAAGTCCGGAGGAAAGTTGAATTACCAGAGAGAACGAGTTGGAAAACGTGGTAATCGAGTTTTCGTTGGACGTCAGTTAGATCCATTCGCAAGTAACGTGGCGTGGGCATACGAAACAATTAGCAGCGCACAATGCGTTTGACCGAATTGTTTGGAGCACGCGAGATAATCCACTATTAGATGTAACGTGTAAACGTCGGATACAAGTGCGATAATTAGATTTGCGTAAAACAAAGTGGAATTCATATTAAAATATTAATTGTAACAACGTTTTTGATAATGGAATTGTGTATGGAATTGCTTCTATTATTTCTCGAACTTTTTAACTACATGCAAATTACTATTGTGCAGAGAATTATCGTTAATCGTGGGAAGATCTGTAGAAGTCATTTTCAAACATTCAAATGCTCTTTTAAGAGTTCGAAATAGGATTTGAATAATTTTTTTTTGTATTTTTTTTACAATGCACTGGTGCTCCTTTTCTTTTATATAAAATTTTAAAGATAGTATTGATCTCAAGAATATTGAGATGTTTCCATTAAAAAAATTAATGATAGTTAATATTTTAATAACTATTTAATCTTACAATATAAACAATATCCTAATATGACCGAGAAATGTAGCAACACATTTAAATAATGAGAAAGGCTATATCGATTGAAAGCAAATTTTATTGCTAGTGCTCAATAATTTTCTAGATGAATTTACAAATATTTACAAGCTTTCTCAAATTGTGTGAATATGATTATATTTTTATTCAATATACATATTTAATAATATATTTTTATAGTTTGTTCTATTTCTTATTAAAAATTATATTCTTTTTTACAACGTTAAAAAAAATTCAATTTTTTTGTTTAAGTACTTGAAATATTCAAAATAATTTATACAAAGTTTTATTGTGATTATCTGTTTAGTTATTTTTGTTATAAATTTTATTTATTTTACAAAACTAATCTCATACAGAATTAATCTTGCAATGAAACTTTACATAAATCATCTTGCATATTTTAAGTACTTANTCTTGCAATGAAACTTTACATAAATCATCTTGCATATTTTAAGTACTTAAATAAAAGAATTCAGAGTTTTTTCATTATTTCTTATTTCAATATTTATTAACTATATATTTTTATTAGAGCATATGTCAACTTCTTATTGAAATAATAATCAGTGGGTGAAGGTACGTGCGCGCGATATTTCTGTACCAACGTGACGCACGTCCTCGTTCTT